>LD343647.1:229314-267249 GCA_001465055.1 Ptychodera flava | reverse complement strand
CAGTGAAATTGCTATGCTGCGACCACCGAACGGATATGCGATAGAATTTTGCGTTTCACGTCGTTCAATCATTCAGATGGAAATGCCGCCCTTCTCTAAACTTTGAAAAAAACAGGGTGACAGACTTTGGAATGCTAACTCTGTATAACAATGACGTAATTTAATGAGAAGATATTTGTATTCGAGCACGGCTACACTATGTACAGTTTTTGATTCGAGAACTCTCATCATGGACCGTGGTTGTATTCAACAATCGAGAGGGCTAGGGTGAGTCGAACTTTTGCCTATGTCCATGTAGCACTTGTGCAAAAATATGCCAATCCACATGCCTTTGGCGAATCAATAAATGCGTTTTTCACCAAGCTGAAAGGTTGACAGTTGCGTCCGTCACTTTGGAAGAGCTGGATAAATGCAGTCAAACCCAGCTGGGCACAGAAATTTGCCATAGGCCCTAATATGACTTTTTTCTGGAAATTACGAAGACAATCGGCCGTGCGGTGGAACTTTGCAACAAAGTTTTAATATCTGAACTGGCGTACTTGAATGACAGACACAGGAAATGATGGCCAATAAAAACGCATTCTCGTTGCATTTCGATAATAATGTATCAATCACAATGACACAGAAATTATGCCCCCTCCGGACAGAAGAGCCATGGCCTATTTTTAGCCCTGCTACACTATGTCTTAGTGCTGAAAAGGCCATGTTGTTGTCAGGTTGTCATGGCGACTTTTAAAATTTGCATACAACTCTGAGATTTAAACGGGTTGTTAATAGGTCACAAAACGTTTGAGTCCCACTGTCGTCCATTATACCTGTTTCCTTGGGTATTAAAGGTGTGCAAGTATACACATCAAAAGACTAGAAAATTCACTTCATGGGCAGAATTTTGTAAAATAGCCTTTTCTTGCCTGGTTAACGACAAAAAAATACCCCTGATCTAAAACATGCATGGGCTACAAGCCACTCACTGGGCTACCAACTTCAGAAAATGGTAGCCCAAGTGGACTACCAGGGAAAAACGTTGATTTCTAGCCCTGGTCTGTAGTAAACATGAAACATTTAACTTGTATTATTTCCCCCTTGTCTTGGCCTGCTGGGTTTAAAAAAGTGTTTAAAGGTATACAGGCACCATGTTCAAATTTAGCCGTTGCTACCATGGAAAGGGGAGATCTAGCTAATCATAGACTTTATGGGGTCATGCCAGGTCACACAAAAAACAATGCACCACCACATGGTCATAATTTTACTTTAGTTAAACAATCAGAAATAATTTGTCTTCATTAGTCTTCCTGGAATAAGGCAAAGAAATCAAAATTAATTATTATAAAATGAATATTAATACGTCGTTAATTATAATATATAAAATAAATAAGCACCAGTCAATTATGTTTTAAATAAAAAAAACTGTGCGCTACTGTTACTGCCTGTGATAAATAATGGTACATTGGGTTATAAGGGGAATTGGGTTCATAAAATTAATTTGAGATACTAGTAGAATTAATTTTAGTACATAAAATTAATTTGAAGGCATAAACATAATTCGATGCATAATGAGTTAGAACCGTACTATATAACACTTATTTGGGATGACTGCATGAAACAAAATTAAAATACTTCAAATTATTTCTGGTCTATATAAAATTAATTCTAACACACTAAAATTAACGGAAAACATAATTTTGACCAGAATGGTCCCAATATACATTATCTTTACTATTCATTCTAGAATGAAGGCAAAGAAATTACAATTATTATTATGGAACAAATTTCTAATTTGTTACTTAGAAATCCATAAAATAAATAAAAAACAGTGAATTGTGTTTTAACATAGACCTTCTCGAGGGTCTATGGTTTAAAAAAAAAACTATGGTTACCAAAATGGTTACCAAGGCAACATAAAACAATAATGAACATGGAGTTCATGCTGTGATAAATACACTTAGGAGAGCATTTGCATAGTAACTGAGATTACTTTTAATGGAATTTGGAAAAAAATTGAAATTTTAAAATGCAAATAGGTTACTATTGAAACACAGGGCTGTAAAAATTGATGTCATATTTTGTCTTTCTAACCCAAAATAATCATTTGGTATAATATTTCTGTTGATTACTGGATTTTTACACTGGATATTTGGTCTTTCTAACCCAAAATATCCCTTTGATATTACACATTCTGTTGATTACTGGATTTTAGGTGGAATCTTTAAAAAACTGTTAATTTTTACTCTTGAACGGTTGCCATGGAAACATTTCACGTTAAAATGAGTGTGATATTTTTTGGTGTGCTAACCAGAAAAACCCTTATGATCAAATTTTTACATCAATCAATCGTTCTTTAATAGGAATTAGGGAAAAAGTAACATTTTCAATCCCAAAATAGTTACCACAGCAACTCGAAACATTAAAATAAGTCTAGTTTTTGTGTTCTCTGACCCGAACTCCCCCACCAGATAATTTTCATATCAATCAAAGTAACCTTTCATGGGATATTAGAAAAACTGAAATTTTAAACCCCTAAAATGGTTACCATAGAAACATAGGGCAATGAAATCGATATCATATTTGGTCTTTTCGACCCAAAATACCCATATGGTGAAATTTTCACGGAAATTGAACCTATTATTATTCGCGTTATTATTTCTATATAATACTTATATTAATTATTGTCTATTATTATCTATTTAAAGTATTCATTTATTATATAATGCATGATTAAGCGTACAGTCTAAAGTTCCAGATTAACATTTCAACTAGCAGCCACAGACAACTTCTCGTGGCGTAGTGGTTAGAGAGAGGCTCTTCAGTATCGGGCGTCCGGGTTCGCTTCCCTGCAAGGCATAAGGTTGATTATGTACTAGAAAAGATGCACTCGCAGTCTTCGCGATTGTTCGGGAACCCTCTTTTCTCGTCATTTTTGACAGAGCAATATTGTCGTTATAAATAGTATTTGGGGGGTAAATATACGGATGGTAAATGTCTTTTGGGGTAAATGTCTCGGTGGTAAATGGTTGGTGGTAATTAGTCGGGGGTAAATGTCAAGGCGGTAATTCTCCAGAGAGTATTTTCAGGGTGGTAACTGTCTTAGAACCATTTATTCATATTCTGAGCCGCCCGCCATCAAATTTAAAATCTCTTCAACTTCGAAGGTTGAAGTCTCATTTTCACATTGTTTAGAAGTCTTCATTGAGTATTTGAATTTTCTCTTAAAGGAAGTCACTGAAATAGTCCAATCAATCCACAGTTATGCATGAATCCAAACAAACTGGAATTGCTGAATAACACTCTAGAAATGGAGAAAATTGGATGGTAATATACTCGATTGTATGAAGTTTTCTATTTGTATGCTTACGAATACAACGAATAATACACTCTTTTCAATAATTCACCTGATCAGTGTATGACGTTTGAAAACTTACCTAATTACCGTATTACTCTTAATGTATTGTATTATCAAATTCGTAACATAATTTTGTTTATTATTTATATATTTATGTATCAATTGTGTTTTATTGTATGTGAGTTTGTTCAATGAAGTATTATTTTGTTTTGTGTGTTAAAAAATGAATGCACAATTATGTACAAATATGTAATCAGAGTCACATCTCATGTTTTGCCGTTCTATGTTTGATAACGTTATCTTTTTAACCTTAAAATGTTTACTTTCTATTCTGTATTTGGTAATAAAATTTAAGCATTATGATTCTTGTTTCACATAAATATTTAGAAGTTGACGTTTTGTTCCCGTGTAAATCATGAAAATGTCGTCTCTGAACCTATACCATTCTAACTACTTGCACTTAACCCTAACAAATTTGTTACACTGGCAAGACGATCGCAATATTGAAATGGTACTCTCTCAGATTTTTAAGAGCCAACGTCACTCATGCTAATTTTTTTTTATCAAAGAACAGATGATTGAACTAAAAATAATCCAGTCTTGATTCAGTTTACACCACTCTTACGCCTTTATCGGGTGTAGGACCAATGTGTACATGACAATGAGTCAATCCTAATATATCACGATTGTATCAGTCATAACATGACAACAGACATTGGGACATTGTCAGGTGCTTCACAAAGACGTGCACTGTATAAAACGTGAATAGTGACATACAAACTCCGTGTTGTTTGATAACTGTAATTTGCAGAAAATCAATGACAATGGGGAGATAAACGCGTCTTACTGAAGGCAATGAGGAGCAGAGTTGAAAAGATAAGTAAACGACGTTTTTCCGCAACAAAGATTCGGAGTTAACCCAGTTTAATCGTCAATAGAAATTTTATCATATACATAAATTCACGTACCCGTGTAAACCTATGGGAAAAAGCGCTCTTACAGGTCTGTAATAAGTTGCCGTATCTCGACCAGGCACACTTTGTCTAAATATTGACATTCATGCGCAGTTCTGAACTATTTTCAGTGTGGTTGCTATGCGCGTTGCTATTTGTACACATCCCAACTTGTAAACAAATCGGCGCGAGATTCGAAAATTGTCGTCTGCGTTCTTCAGTTCTCAGTGCTGATCAAAACACCATGGCACAAACTGATGAAATAAAGCAGTGATTGCAGGAAATTCCCGCAAAACAATCTAAACGGTATCTTGTTCTGTGATATCGATGATGGCTCTGAAACGACAAACACCTGCACATCCGCCATAGGAAACGAAGAACTGGATTCCGTGAACAATTTCATAAAATCTCAGCGAAAGGTCAGTACCGTAAGAGAAACCGAGAGAGATGTAAACAAAGTACGACGATTTATCGAGACTCGGTATAACGACCTTCGTGAGCTGTCTGACATCCCAGCAACTGCCCTGAATGAATACCTAGCGGAAATTTTCATCAATATGAAGAAAGACGATGGGAGTGACTAAGAGCCTGATTCGATCTCGGCCGTGAAACACAGCATTGAGAGGTATTTTTCGGAAAAAACGATACGACGTTTCTCTAAATGATAAGCAATTCGACCTGGCAAACGAAGCAATGAAGGCAACGCGGATGCAACTCAAGAAGCGTGGGATGGGCAGAAAGCCTCGAGCATCTGAGGCAATTTCTCCACAGGAAAAAAATTCTATGTGGAAGTCTGGCGTGCTTGGAAAGAAGGGCGGTGAAACTATCATCTTCACGCTGTGGTATATCTTTACGGAGAACTTTGGACTCCGCGGTCGAGACGAACATAAACCAGATATGAACTGAATGTGCTCACAACAGGTTAATTAATAGTAGTACCCTTCACAGAACAAAAAGATAAATGTTATCACTATATGTAGCAGGTTTTTTCAACTTCGCACAGTACTCTCAGAGTTTAATCATTTATTACAACACTTTAATTAATATGCAAATGAGATGTTAATTAACTTGACACTGCTCAATGCTTCATGGGACAACTAGATATCCAACAGGTCAACATTTGTAGCACGTTTTATTTAATTTAATGCTGTAATTTTAGAGTAATGTCACTAATTACAAAGTTCATTAAATATGCAAAATAAACCCTAAATTAACTTGACACTGTTCAATGATTCATAGCACAATTAAATATTTATCAAATCAATTTCTGTAGCACGTTTCACAAAATTTGGTGCCGTAATTTCAGAATTATATATTTAATTATAACGTTTGTTAAATATGCAAATGAACCCTTAATTAACTTTACACTACCAAATGCTTTACAGAACGGTTATATATCTGTCAGATTAATATATGCAGCAGTTTGTATGACGTTTGATGGAGTTATTTCGGAGTTATATGACTAATTATAAAACTTCATGAAATATGCAAATGAGCTAATTATTAACTTGACACTGCTCAATGCTTCTGAATACTATTGGATATTTATCAGATCAACATCTGTAGCAAGTTTCATCAAATTTAACGCTGTAATTTTAGAGTAATATCACTAATTTCAAAGTTCATTAAATATGCAAATGAAACCTTAATTAATTATACACTACTAACTGCTTTACACTACAATTAGATATCAGTCAGATCAGTATCTGCAGCATATTTCATCACATTTGGTGAAGTTACATCGGAGTTATATCACTAATTACAAAACTTCATAAAATATGCAAATGAGCTATTTTTAACTTGACACTGCCAAATGCTTCTAAGTATAATTAAATATATATCAGATCAATATTTGTTGCAAGTATCATCAAGTTTGGTGCAGGAATTTCAGAGTTATCTCACTACTAACAAAAATTCATTAAATATGCAAATGAGAAGATAATTTACATGACACTCACAGTATCATTATAGTGTTCTGAGACTGTCATCTGTGAAAAGTTTCATGGAATTTTGTGCAGTATTTCTTGATATATGTCTTCACTGTCATTACCGTCTCCATAGGGAAACCATTGTACGGAAAAAACAAACTTGGATCTTTCATGCGACAGGCTGCAAAATCTATGTCATTTGCTGGACGCAAAACAAACCACTCCGTTCGCAAAACAACAGTGCAAAACCTAAGCAAAGCCGGCGTTCTGCCTCAGCAGATCATCAAGATCACTGGCCATAAAAATGTGTCGAGTCTCCAGCATTATGACACCGTCTCCATCGATGACCACCGCCGTATTTCAGGCATTCTGACAGATGTCGCTAATCAGCAGAGGTACAGTTCTTAGCCTGCCACGGTGACAGGCGTGAAGACGGAGTGCCCGGCAAAACCCATCGCAAATTCACCGATCGCTAAAACATTACTCTCCCCACTGCAACCGAAGACAGAAAACGCGCATGCCCATGCACATACGCCATAATATGTTTGCATATTCATCTTACTAATATAAAAATCATAAATCGTCCAAATCGACTTACTAGGCGTATAATCAAACTTTACTATACTTTTACATTTACACCAAATTCTGATTTCTTTAGACCTACCCTATTGCATGTATATCTTTTGAGCATATCGACCACACATTATAGAAAATGTTTGAAAAATTCGATATGAGGAGACTTACGAAATTAGAAAATTTAGTAAAATTAATTGAAAATATGTGAATTCAAAAGTATTGTTTATTTGTACAATATCCGATATGTATATGTATAAAATAGATGGCAAGCCTTCACATAATTGTCTTAACTATCGGACATAACGAAAACACATTATTTATCTTTGATGGTTACGTACACTTAATGTTGGTATACCATGAGGAGTCACGCGCATAATTACGGTATCGCAAGGTGACACACTTGTGATATATGGTGATAGCACTCAACTGAATTGTAGTTTCGTGGAGGAACGAACTTCTGCTGCATGGTATAAGGGGGATCCTCAGACCTCAGGAAGAACATCGAATAAACCTGAATTGCGTGAAGTTGTAGGGAACGACGACATGTTTGAATACAATCTTCGAATCTTCAACGCAACTGAGGAGTCAAATAATTTATATAAATGCACACACTTTGATCTACCTGCAGAGTCAGAGAGAGAGCATGCATTTATATGATTGTTGTGTAAAATCGAGATCTTGTGTTTATGTATATTGTCGGTAGTGCTTAAGAGAGAGAGAGAGAGAGAGAGAGACAGACAGACAGACAGACAGACAGACAGACAGACAGACAGAGACAGACAGACAGAGAGACAGAGAGGGACAAACAGAGAGAGAGAGTATTATGTGTATGTGTGTCCGTGTGTGTGTGTGAGTGCGTGCTAAAGGAGATGATTTCACAGGTTACTTTTGAAACAGGCGATAATTAATTTTGTGGTATTATTTACAAATTAGGACTTGTAAACTGGAGGGAAGGGGTAATGATTGATATGAAAGTCTCGAAAAATCAAAACACTCACTCCGTTCTGACAATTTGGTCAACTGGCCTTAATTCTTGGCCCCTATTGTAACCTATATTTCTAGGCCCCATTCTGCTTCATCCAACACAAATACTAAAGAGTCGAAATGATTGAAAAAAAGTAGAAATATGTTGTACTTCAACATTATTAATTAGCCAGTGCAGCAATTATAAGACGTTTTTGTTTTGTGTATTGTGATTTTGAGTTTACAGGCGACGGTACAAACCTTAAACTTTTCAGAGTTACATTTATTACACCTTCGTATACATATCTGAATATTGTATAAAAAGGTGTTATTTATAGAAGTTATGAGTAAGACGTTTCGCAAAAGTCAACACAACACGCACCAAACCCCCATATTTCAATGAACAGTTAAACAATAAATAAAGTACCATGACTCAAAACAATAATTGCAATGGAAGACGTTTATATTGATCAAGTATATTCATATAAGCTTAAAGTTTTACTTATGCGATATTTCACAGAAAGTTTACTTGACAAGGACAAATGGGATTTTTTGAATAAGTTAAAACTGATGAAAGTCGTAGGCTCCCATCCGAACATTTTGTCTCTGCTTGGATATTGTACCGAAACAGGTATGGAAATATAATCATTAGCGTATTCAATGAAAATCAATTATACGAGACACTCAGATAAGGAAATGTGTGTTCTCAACATAATCCGAGTGTAAACACGTATTTTAAGACTTTAGCGGGCCTAGCCAATGTGTGCAAGAATATTCATGGCGCATTGTCACCAAAACAAATATACATTCAAATATGCAAAGAACCCTGCTTGTATAACTGTCACTGGCGTTTTATTAAAATATTTTTCTCTTTTCTCTTGCGCTGAATACGATGTGCAAACGTTTACAAAATTTGCGGCCGTTCGTTAGTCAATCTGCACCATTGATCTTCACTCTGTCTTGTATAGCCTTACTACATGCTACTTGAATACATGACAAAAGGAGACCTGCTGACATTTTTGAGAAACAGCAGAAATATCGACGGCGCCGCAACCCCCAACCTGCACGGCGACAGAAAAAACCTTGGGGAATGCCGACCTCATCAGTTTCGCTATTCACGTCGCTATGGGAATGGAATTTTTGTCTGCAGAAGGGGTGAGTTGTTTGAGTAAGGTATGGTACGTTAAAAAGTTACGAAAAAATAATATTAAGCAAGGAAACATAAATGGTATGTAGATATTGTATGGAAGACAATAAAAACAAATCAATCGGATATTAGTACGAATATACTTTTACAATGGCAAATAAAAAAGCGCATCACATACTGAATTCACCAGTTATGTACTTTGATCACATTTCTCAGTGTATACACCGTGACCTGGCAGCCCGTAATGTTCTCGTAGACGAACACAATGTCTGTAAAATTCTTGAGTTTGGACTTGCCCTTGACGTAATTGAAGAAGATAAAAATGAACGAAGTACCCAAGTGAGTAGGAGTTGATATTCACGTGTTTCTGGCGATTACTCCAAGACACTTGGTTATTTAGAGGTTATAAACGGCAAGCGAGCGTATCTGGTTACGGATATAAGACCTCTTGGGTGAAAATAAGCATATTTGGCGGGAAATAATCACCGAGCGCAGCGAGGTGATTATTTCACCCAAATATTCTAATTTTCACCCCAGAGGTCTTATATCCGCAACTAAATACCCGAGCGCACCGTTTATAACCTCATTGTAATATGCTAAAGGTAAAAACAAGTGAGAAATTTCGTTATTTAGGGCCGAAGTTGGAACGAGAGTTCAGGAGCACGCAGCCTCATACAAACTCTAAAAAAAGAACGTTTCATAACGCGCGCGCGTGCACAGTTGAATTCATAAAATACAGTTACGCAATAACGCATCGATATCGCGATTAGACATCGAACTTGAAGAATCTTACTTAAAAAAAAACGCTCAAAAAACTTTAAAAAATCATGTTGTTGTTACATAGCCTCCGCTCCTTACAGAAACTCTTCATTTGTTGGTTCGTCAAGCTGCACTAGACTAAAATTTAATAAACAAAATCAATCTGAACCCATAGACTTGTTCGACATTATGGCGCGTTGAGCTCTCAAGTTGGCGTTCGAAATTTGCGCGAGCTCAAAAATGTTACGCGGCGCGCAGGTCTTCTTGTTGAGAATATAAACCCCGGCTCCAGCCAATCAGATTGCCGGATTCCATCTAAGCATATCGCGAGGTGATTATTTCACCCAAATATGCTAATTTTCACCCCAGAGGTCTTATATCCGCAACCAAATACCCGAGCGCACCGTTTTTAACCTCATTATAATATGCTAAAGTTAAAAACAAGTGGGCAATTTCGTTATTTAGGGCGGAAGTTGGAACGAGAGTTCAGGATGGCGGAGCGCCCAGTCTCATACAAACTCGAAAAAAGAACGTTTCAGAACGCGCGCGCGTGCACAGTTGAATTCATAAAATACGGTTACACAACGCATCGATTTCGCGATTAGACATCGAACTTGAAGAATTTTACTCCAAAAAACGCTCCTAAAACTTAAAAAAAAAATTATGTTGTTGTTACATAGCCTCCGCTGCTTACAGAAACTCTTCATATGTAGGTTCGTCAAGCTGCACTAGAATAAAATTTAACAATCAAAATCAATCTGAAGCCATAGCCATAGACTTGTTCGACATTATGGCGCGTTGAGCTCTCAAGTTGGCGTTCGAAATTTGCGCGAGCTCAAAAATGTTACGCGGCGCGCAGGTCTTCTTGTTGAGAATATAAACCTCGGCTCCAGCCAATCAGATTGCCGGATTCCATCTAAGCATATTATAATAAAGGATTATGTCTGTATTATGATGCTATTGTAATTTATATAATGAAATCGTTTAATTTCTCAAATTCCTACATGTATGGGTATAAATTCTACAAACTGGTGTTTATAAAAATAATACTGACAAATGAAAAAAGTCTCCTCGAAATTTAATCCTTTTCGTCGATTCGTCCATAACTTTCGTTTAAGATTCTATGCCCTCATCCTTCTCCTCCACCTCTCCTACTACTACTACTACTACTACTACTACTACTACTACTACTACTACTACTACTACTACTACTACTACTACTACTACTACTACTACTACTACTACTACTACTACTACTCCTCTTCTTCTTCCTCCTCATCCTCCTTCTCCTCCTCATCAACATCATTACCATCATCAACATCATAATCATCATCATCGTCATCATCATCACCAAGATGATGATAAAATAATAATATGATTAATATCATAATCATTCTTATTGTCATAAGTATCATTATCATCGTAATGTTTAATTTATTATAATCAATGTCACCATATAACGTCTACATTTAGCACTGTGAATGTTCACTATATCTGTTGCCTATAATCTCAATGGAGGCGTGAAAGTATGCAATCTATGGTAATGTCATCATCACCATCATCATCATCATCATCATCATCATCATCATCATTAACGTCATTATTAGCATTTTCATCACCATCATCACCATAACCATCAGCATCATAATCATCATCATCATAGTATTGTCGTTGTCGTCATCATCGTCATCATCAATCATGGACCATTATCGAGTCTTTGCTGTCTTTGACGCATGGTTTTCAATCTATTGTAATGAAAACTGTACGATTCGTGATTTCAGGCTCCACTGCCGATTCGGTGGATGTCGATTGAATCGTTATTGGATGGTATTTTTACGACTATGAGTGATGTCTGGTCGTTTGGTATTCTGTTATGGGAGATTGCAACTATGGGTATGTGAGAGTGATTTGAGGACGTTTCTGAGACCTCAGGCCTCGTCAGCGCCTTCAAATCAGTCTGCATTGTTAAATATGCACCGTTATATAATTCATAAAATCATCGCGACGATCGTGGATCCGCCAATGAGTTAATATGGTAAAACCATACAAAAAAACCCCGACTATTTTGTTTTAAGTTCTCCGTCTAATATTACCACATATTTTAGTCACAAATCACTGGCTTTCAATAATGATTCTTGCGAATATCATTTGAAAATAAGTATTTACAATGTCTTCAGATCAATACTTACCTTTCTATTACATAATACAGATGACATTAGATTGGTGTCATGAATCATTTGGCAAGAAGGTTATTCGATATTAGCCTAAGCTAAATATGACATTGATATCGATATTTGTTTATAGCTGAACACTCTTCTCACAGGCTACAAACCATATCCCGGAATGTCAGGACAAGTTATCATCTCTACAGAAAGGCATTACGGGAAGGCTCCATTAACTTAGGAATACCCTACTTCCCTAGAGGATCAATTTCACAGACCTGACTTTCCTACAATGGCACTACAATGGCACCAGCTGGATTAGATAAACATAACAATGGAACATTCACACCTTTGGATTAAAAGTCTTCTGTTTGTCACCCGAGTTGCTCAGGCAAGGACTCGGGTTTCAGGTACCATGCAAGTTATTGCAGTCGTCCCCTAATGCTGTAGAATGACGAAACCGTTAAATTATGATGAATAGTTATGAGTTAAACTTTTACCAAATAATTGTTTGTCTGTTAAACTATAATTGATTTTCAAAGCGTTTCACTAATGAGTAACACAGAAGCACATCACAAGTATTAATGTACAGGAACGCATTGTTAAGTTTCGTGTTTGAATAATTATTTTTTCTGTAAAAAGTTACCTTTTACTGTTCAGTCAGTGTGCTTTATTTTGATATTGTACTTCGTTTGATGGGATTGTTTGTTTGTTTGTTTGTTTGTTTCAACAAGCTATGCTGTGATGTCGTCCTGTTGGCATATAGAACCCTGAAAGAGACCTACTTTCTAAGAAAACGTTAGAATTATACAGGAATTGGCTAACGATGACTGGGTATTTTGAATTAATATTTGGAACACTTTATTTACTCGATAGCTGAAATTAATGTCTTCCTTAAGTGTCCGTAAAAGTGACTTTTCTCACCTCGAATGAACCATTTTAAATACTAGTAATTGTCCACCAATGTAAGTGTCTAACATTTATTCATATATTACTTACTATAATTTAATGCACGTATCTTTGTGCAATCTTATTTGGATCACATCAATGTATATCCCATTGAGCAAGATGACACTAAAGCAGACGGCTGTGAAGATGACTGAAACAAGAACATTACTTGAATGTCATTTTAACAGGAAGAAATCACCAAATCTTGAGAAACAAGCAAAATAATAGAGCTTTATTCTCCATTTAAATTTAGTCAATTTATTGGGACTTATACCTATTATACAAACAGAATGCAGTTGTGTAAAACATAACATGACATTACATAATTCTTGTAAGAGGAAATATTCAAATTTGTATGGCGATCATTTTCCGAGTTTTACTTTGGTATTGTTCAAAAGAAAGATTATTTAGGTTTTTATTATAACTCCTTCGATTGATCATAGAAGTATAATGTACTTTGTAAATTTGTTTAGTAGATAATTTTTGTCATTTTCGATATTTTGAGAAAACATGTTCATTATTTACATTATAATTACGTCTTACCGCTATGATGTTAGGAGTAAATCTTTACGTTCAGATAAACCCCTTGTCCGAAACGTAGAAGGGCTTTTCCATGCCTTAGAAACAACGAAAGATGTACTCCAGTGGTGCTAGTATGAACGTATTAAAAAACCTGCGATAAGAGATATTATTTGTTTTCGAAAATTAATAACTAATCTTAACTAATCTACTATTCGTGTTCTGTTCTTGTAAACTGTAACAAACCCGTGTCTTATTTTATTGTCATTCAATACATCATGTTACTTTTGAAAATTTGAAAAATTTTATGTTGGCCCACTTAAATGATTTCTCATTTTAAGGGGCAGCGGTCCTATGTGGACGTTCGTACCTTAACGTGGTGGTGCTTTTAGGGTTTCAAGAAAGACGTTTTGCAAAGCTATAGGGGGATAAATGTTATTGTGTGTTTGCGAGTAATTAAAAAGACCATCTGCTTGATTCTTCATACTATCAAGCCTTGAATTCCAAACGATAAGCTGTCCGGCGAACGAATTAACATGTGTAGGATATATCTGAGAATGATTGAAGTGAATGGATTTGAACAAACATACACCGCGTGTTTTCTCTAAAGAAGAGATTCAAGCATCAACTTTGTCAAGTTTTTACTGTTTTGTTTTCAATATCACTGTCTGTAGTTTGTTACTCTTGGTAAATGGATGGACTGACGACACTGCAAGATATTTATACGTAGTCCAAACCAGTTTTATTAATTGAGATATCGCATCAATATCACACGTTATTTATCTGAGGGAACATGTTATGTTGCATATGATAATCGAACACAAGAGTCTGCTTCGGTTTAATTTGTTTGATTCAATATAATTTGATTTCATTTAACCGATTCGACTGATTGCTATATAAACGCTGTACACGTCTTGCAGATGTAGTTTACACGACTTGTCAAAACGTTCCGAATCAAGCATAAAACTAATGTCACGAGTAACTGGTGATGCCCTGACAGAGCTCTGACAAAGTGTGATACATTCACACGGTTAATGAACTGCTTTCAAATTGTTGAAGCGTGATGAAAAATTGATGATCTCTGTCCTCTTATCATTCCACTGCATAAAAACCCTATAATACTTACTGTATTAACAAGGATTATTGCCTGTCTTTTAGCTGAAGAGTGCATATACAGATGAATACAGTCAAGAATCCATTTTTTGTATTCAGCAAGCCTGTATTCATGTGGATTCATGTGAATTCACGTGTATTATACTATAATACAGGCAACTCATTAACGTGCAGTGTTCACTTTCAGCTTATTTGATGTATACCACTTTCTCATGCCTTCAATACATGATTCAATACTTGAAATTGTTGTTGCACGTTGTGGTCGTTTCGTAATCACTTACTGTAGCCATTGGCTCTTCGTAATAATATATTATTGGTACAAGCAAGTCCACCATGTTGGCAGTTTCCATCCACATGTCAAGCTATCCCCTCAAAATATGAAAGCTGCCTTGATGAACAGAGATGTTTTAAACGGCTATGATGAAGTTACTGTAGATAATGAGTCTACGTTAGATCGATAAATTACTGAATCTTTATTGCAAAGGCAGGGATAATTAAAGGTACGATAAATGTCATACAAACGCAGAATTAGTACTGGTCCTAGTGTCAATTCATACCCCAAAATAACATACAGTTTGCTTTCACATATAAAAGATAACATATGAAAGGGAGAATCCATTTTTTTAAAACAAAGACTTCAACTTAATGGATATAGGAAGCCTGTCAGGATTACATACTTTACAGTAATATAACTCCTTTCTTTATGACTGTAACTCAGCACTTTTGAGAGATTGCAATGCGTATAATAACACTGCAGTAAGTGTAAGTTGAGTTGATCCGTGATTGCCGAGAATGTTCTGAAAGATGGTGCTTTACACTTTTGAAGAAATCTGGCATCAACCGTGTCTAATTTAGAATTCATGATTCTTGTTTGTCAAATTAGGTCGACCAATCTAGCATCGTATAATCTGTCAACAATAAATTGGGTCATCACATCAGAGATGGCCGTCGATAATATAATGACCTTTCGTACTTTGACTTCGAGTTGCACTAACTGGGTGCCCTAAGTTTTGAGTTTGAATTCGATAAAGATTTTACTGAACTTTAGCTCTTTACGCATTGTCTAAGCGTGTAACAAACTATACTGGTCAGATATTTTCATGTTTACAAGCCACCTGAAAGAGGAACATGAATGCAATTGGCGCATGCTGGTGAGCGATAATGTTATCTAAGGCAGAACGCTTGTTTCGGTTCTGATATATAGATGAATTTTCAATCTCTGTGACAATATTTCCTTACGATCTGAACGCTATTTTTATTCGAATAAATCATTGTCTTTATTCGTGTTTGCTTGTATATACTTACCCGTCGTCTCGTAAAAATGAACAAAAGTGAATCTATTTTAAGGTATCCTGCCAGTTAACGACGTCAAAACGACCCATTCAATGAAAATGAAGACCATTGTATTTATACAAATTATATTTCAAACTGACATCAACGATGCTGTAGGAAGAAGCTAAAAAAGAGAACTATTAAATATTTTACATAATTTTATATTTCTTAGGACAGTTAAAAAATGTGACCAAAAAGTGCTTTTTTTCAATTATTTGTCGGTTAGTGACACTCAAACATGAGCTTGCACTTTACCTGAATAAAACCCATAATTATCCCTTTTCTTCCCGGGATGTCTCATCTGTGGGCTGCATTCAAAACTACTTTGGTAGGGAAAAATCGCGATTGAAATGTTCACTTGTTTTATGTCCCCTAAATACAATCGGAAAACATAAATTTCTCTCCTCTATGTAATCGAACACGATAAATTTTGTCTGAAATGCAACTTTCCTCAAACAAAAAACTGGTCTGGCGGGACTTATGATACACCTCCTTTATTTTCTGTTCTCGATGTCTATCTACAAATATATTACCACACCCTGCCCAGTCGCATTTTGATTGGTTGAGCTGAACCAAGTGACTGACCACAAATACACAGTAATGGTTTGTTTACGTACCCGTGAATATAAATAATAAGATTAACAATCGTAACATTAAACCTCAAACGTAAATCATAATCAATCACAAAATAAAATGGAGCGCTTGTAGGTCAAGTTGAGATACTTTTTGCTGAAAACATCACCGGATTTGCCACTTTTTTTACAGCGCGCGTGATAGTGCGTCGCGCATTGCTCAGTTTCTGGGGCCCAGTTGTTGTTCATGAAATTTTCGAAAATTTTGACGGTTTTCTTGGGTTCGCTGATAATATTATGGAAATAACAGACTCCGCTCTGCGCATTAACCGCTCTGACCAAATTAACGGGCTCGGCAAGCCTCGCCCGTTAATTTTTGGCTTTCCTCTCGCCCTTGCCCACAAATAAACGTTAATGGTCAGCGCGTCGCCCGTTATTTCTATAATGTTAGATCTCTAGGACTATGTACTAGTCTGGTGTTAATGCGAAACATTTTGTTGGTAATATATGACTTCTAAAGGCAGTTACATCACTACAAACTAGATGCCATAGCAACCTGACTACCTTTGACCCCTATGAGCTGAGGACAATTTGTACTGAATTCTTGTTGTTGGCTCTGATTGCCTGTGAAGTGAAGGCACCACAATACTGGCTCGGTCAGCTAGACGTGTGTCGGCGAAATCCCTACAGAGCAAATGCTTTTTCGAGAGGCGACGAAAACGCAGTGGCCGATCGATTAGTTCATTAGCCACACTAATACCAGACATGCACACTAGTCTGGACAGTAGGATCATTTATAATGTAAGAGATGAAAATTTTCCAGAGAACATACGACTGTTTGCTAAAATACAATATGGCGTCGTGGGGGAAGCCCCTGCAAGTGTGAAATCACGCGAATATCAGTGACGTCAAATTAATAGAAACGGGTTTATATTGCAGTGGTACCGGTACCACTGATCATTACAAAGAGCAAGAAATATGGCTACCTGCGGGTTCTTGCGTCATTTTGTAGTTGCATTGCAGGGTGGAAAAATCGCAATTCTGGTAAATGGCTTGGTAAAAAGAGCGAAGTTCGGATTTCTCACTTCACCATAGCTCTCAATTTCATTAGCGCTAAACGCGATCGTCATAACTGCTTCTGAAGTGTTGTTTACCCCATGGCTGTCCTGGGGCGCAGATGACAAGCTTCGATACGACCATAACTAAGATTAAGATGAGAATAGCTCTGCGAAGGAGACTGCATGATAATTTGCAGATAATTTTCGCTTGGCCGTTGTTCACCACTGACCTTCTCGCTGAGATGCCACAAAAAAAACTTCCTTCCCAAGCCAAAAATCACAGTGGGTTTATGGTTTAAGAGTTTTAGACCTTCAATATGTACAAAATTCATTCTGTAGCAGTATGTCTGGAGTAAACAGTTAGTGTATTCTACCAGCAAATAATTACATTACGAAAAAATGATGGTTAATTCAAAATTAAAATCTGATGTAGAGATGGGTAAGTCGTTTGTGCTATCATGCTAAGGTCTTTTTGCAGTCCTTCCTTACTACATCTGAACCTGGGCTTTGTGAAATTCCGTTTAAATCTCGCACTTTCTCAACCCAACCAGAATTCGCATTGCTTGTATACGTTACACACGAACCAGCGAAAGCTTAAAAAAAGAAATATGCAGAACAACATTTTTGAAAAAGCCTTTCACAACAAACGACAATACGACAATACTCAAGCTGTAAATATGCCAAAATACAATTAAACAGAGCGTCAAGAACTCCAGTCGATGATAGGACAAAATTTTACTGAATTTTATCTCTTTACTCATTGTCTAAGTGTGTAACCAACTACGCCACACATAATACATTTTATATGTTTACAAGCTCCTTGAAAGAGGAACATGAATTTGATAAAATATTGGCGCATGCCGGTGAACGATAATGTTATCTCGGAGAGAACGCTTGTTTTGGTTCTGATATCAAGATGAATTTTCAATCTCTGTGACAATATTTTCTTACGACATCCCACTGTATTTATTCGAATAAATTATCATGTTCATTCGTGTTTGCTTGTATATATTTACCCGTCGTCTCGTAAAAATGAACAAAAGTGTATTTATTTTAATGATCCTGACAGTTAACGACGTCAAAACGACACGTTAAATGAAAATACAGACCATTGTATTTATACCAATTTTATTTTAATCCGACATCAACGATGCTATAGGAAGCAACTAAAAAAGAAAACTATTAATATTTTACATACTTTAATATTTCTTCGGGCAGTTTAAGCACCTGACCAAGAAAGTCAATTATTTCTTAGTTAGAGGCACATTAATATGTGCTTGCATTTTACTGGAATAAAACCCTTAAGAGCCCCTTCTCCTCGGGATTTCTCACCACCGGGCTAGTATGGAAAAATAATGATTGAAATGTTTATTTGCTCCATGACCCCTAAATAACCTCAAAACACATTTTAAATTCCTCTCCTCTATGTGACCGAACATGAAGAATATCGTCTGAATTACAACTTTCCTCACACAGAAACTTTTCTGGCTAGATGTATGATATATCCCCTTTATTTTACTGTTCTCGGTGTTTATCTACAAATGTTAGATCAGCCTGATGTCGTTTACACCTCCCGAAATATTTACCTTGATCGTCAAGGTAGCTATTCTAACAATTCAAATAACCTCTAGGACTTTGTACTAGTCTGGTGTTAATGTGAGACATCTTATTGCTAATATATGACTTCTAAAGGCAGTTACATCACTACAAACTAGACGCCATAGCAACCTGACTACCTTTGACCCCTATGAGCTGAGGACAATTTGTATTGAATTCTTGTCGTTGGCTCTGATTGACTGTACAGTGAAGGCACCACAACACTTACTCGGTCGGCTAGACGTGTGTCGGCGAAATCCTAACAGAGCAAATGCTTTTTCGATGGGCGACGAAAACGCAGTGGCCGATCGATTAGTTCATTAGCCACACTAATACCAGACATGCACACTAGTCTTGACAGTAGGATCAATTTATAATGTAAGAGATGAAAACTTTCCAGAGAACACACGACTTGTTGCTAAAATACAATATGGCGTCGTGGGGGAAGCCCCTACAAGTGTAAAATCACGCGAATATCAGTGACGTCAAATTCATAGAAACGGGTTCACATTGCAGTGGTACCGGTACCGCTGAGCATTACAAAGAGCAAGAAATATGGCTACCTGCGGTTTCTTGCGTCATTTTGTAGTTGCATTGCTGGGCGAAAAATCGCAATGCTGGTAGAAGGCTGAGTAAAAAGAGCGAAGTTCCGATTTCTCACTACACCATAGCTCTCAATTTCATTAGCGCTAAACGCGAACGTCATAACTGCTTCTGACGTGTTGTCTACCCCATGGCTGTCCTGGTTTGTAGTTGACAAGCTTCGATACGACGGTAACTAAGACTAAGATGAGCATGACTCTGCGAAGGAGACTGCATGATAATTTGCAGATGATTTTCGCCTGGCCGTTGTTAGCCACTGACCTTCCATCTGAGATGCCATAAAAACTTCCTTCCCAAGCCAAAAATCACAGTGGGGATATGGTTTAAGAGTTTTAGAACTTTACTCTGTACAAAATACATTCTATAGAAGTATGTCACGAGTGAACAGTTAGTGTATTCTACCAGCAAATAATTACCTTGCGAAACAAAATGATGGTTAATGCAAAATTAAAATCCGATGTAGAGATTGGTCAGTCTTTTGTGCTATCATGCTTAGGTCTTTTTTGCAGTCCTTCCTTGCTATATCTGAACCCGCGCCTTACGAAATCCCGTTTAAATTTCGCACTTTCTCAACCCAACCAATAATTCGCATTGCTAGTATACGTTACACACGAACCAGCGAAAGTCAAAAAAAAAAAGAAATGTGCAGAACAATATTTATGAAAAAGCCTTTCACAACAAACGACAATACCCAAGCTGTAAATATGCCAAAATACAATTGAACCAAGCGTCAAGAACTCCAGTCGATGATAGGACAAAATCGTGATATCCTAGACACACTTACTATGTGTACGATGCGGTGATCCCGGCGTTGTGCGGCCTCTTAGCACAGTGCTGCTAACTGCAATAGACAAGAGCAGTGACATGCAGTTCCAAATCGGACCACGCGTGAAAAACTACCTTTTTAACTACTTTCGGCCGAAATCAGCTCGATTCCGATCTATCCCTACTCGAATAACTCAACCGGCTCACAGACTGAACAAAAAACTTTGCTCTCGTGACGTCCCCAACCGTTACGTGCCAGCGATGCACGGTCATGGGCTCAGTGACAAGCCATATCTTGCATGAACGTGTCTAATGGCGAATTCTGTCAATAACGAACCTGGCTTCTCCTCTTAGAGAGTAGATGACTACAGTTAAACCAACGGATGTGATACATAACAGCAAGGCGACTGATGAAGGGACCCCACTTCGGCCCGTAAACACCAGCGGTATCTCGCCACGCCACTTATTCCACACATCAACTCATTCACTACATCGTAACACTAACAACGGCGGATCCGATGTGTGAAGTATGTAACATTTCCTTTACAAACCTTCAACGGATAACATCTGACTTTCGTTACAATTTATAACTAAACATAGTTTGCTTGAAATACATCCAGTGAAAGACTTTTTACGCTCTGCGGCTATAACTCAGGCGGCATTCTGATAACCATTTGTGTGTGTCAATCTGCAGCCTAATGCGCTGAGAAAGCCGCTCTGTGATTAATTGAGTACTTTACTTTGAAAAACCCCAAAACAACGGTATTTCCGGCGCAGGTTCAAATATAGTGAGGGGAGGACCGCATAAAAAAGACCGTAATACGATAGCGTAAAAAGCGACCTATCTCAACGTCAGGTTTTAATCAGATCGGATAAGAATGAGGTGCCATTCCTGGCAGATAAACGGACCTCAAATCGTTCATAATGCATAGGTGGTGATCTCTGGCTTGGTAAGACTCATTTGACGCCCTTGGTTAACAGGAGGTGCGTACTATTTAGGAAGGCGTGCACGTGTCTTTGGTCAATACAATGAATGATAAGACCAATCAGAGGCCCGAACATATAGCTTAGCTACAATTTGAATTGCAACTGAGAATTTTTTTAAATCCACGAATTTTGAAGTGGTAGCTATTTAGGTATTTAAGCTATTAGCTGTTTTTAGCTGTCTACTAGCTGTCTACCGGGTAACCAGTTGCGACTTCTAAGAAGGGCTGGATGTTGAGCTATTTAAGTTATTAGCTGCTTTAACCGCCACTAGCAATTTTAGCTACCTTTTAACTATATACCAGATAAGCAGTCGACACGTCTTAGTCGGTCCGCCAATAACTTACAAAGGAAATTACGGGCGTATCTTTTTCTTAGGTGTACACAGATGTCGTCTCATAAATTAAGTGAATAAATATTGTAGAACAAATAAAGTGGTAATAAGTTGTATATGGGAAGGTTTATTTTCATTCATGCAGGTCTAAGTGTCAACTAGCCACGGCACATGGTATTTCTTCTGCGTTGACAAATAAAAACAATCACGAAGTGTACATGGTGACGATTTCGTTAATTGTTATGAAAAAAAATGTAAAATTAAATGATCAAGGGGTGATTGGTAGAACTAAGACTACAAATTCAATATCTCTGCTTCCAGATTGTGAATGTTGGTAAATAGCGAAAAAATTATGTAGGCCACAATGTGAAGTAAATGAAAACGAGCGAAGATATATAGTGACTTAAAGTCACGAAATAGCGAAAATCTTTGCCTCCATACGCAATTATAGTCAACTATTAGACAGTTTAACATGCAGGATAAATAAAAATAGTTTCATGAAGCGGTTTTCAAGGTCTACGTTGCTCTCAATTTCTTTCAAACAAGAGTTCAATTTAAGTTATCTTGGATACACCTTCCTGACATGTTAGTTTGCAGAATTGCCTGTACTAAAGCGGACGATGCTCTTAGCAACAAAGTGAAAATCAGCAGCAATGTTTTGCATGTAGAACGTTTCATATACACAAGAAACCCGCATGTTGGCGCTATGAGAGGAAAATAATTGAAGTCGACATGCATAATTACTTCGTTGATTTTATTATTGCTACACTTGCCATCATATCTCAAGAGGGTTAATGAATTCATTTTAAACATTCTCTTCACGACCACTGCTATTTTATGGCGTTTTTTGCTCACATTTGACGTGAACACTGTGAATTTACATCCTGAGACGCTCGCTGTTAAGCCTGAAATATGTCTAACTTCAAATTTGGAGCCGTTTACTTTCGGTAAGTGAAATGATGAGATATCAAAATTAATATTGTTAAATGGAATAATTACCTGATAGACACAACACAACCCTTAATAGGAAAGGAGTGTTTTCGATACCACGACCGGATTCGTCTGGGAACTGCTTTGCAATATTTCACACCGCGTAAAATAATGTGATGATAGTTAAAATGGTAGAGTACCTCTGGGTATTTTTTTTTATATCTTCACTGCTTTCCTCTGAATGGCTGATATATATTAAATAGACTCTTTTGGAATATCCCACCCCACCTGTAATAGACAATTCAATTTTTAGTTTTATTTTCTTACTATGTAAGAACGACAATTATGCTACTCAGTATTCACTTTAACTTATGAAATCACGGATATCTGTTAGGTATACCACGTATTCTGTATTTTCCTCAGCTAGGAAATTATTCCGCTCATGCCTCAATGTCTACAAATGCGTGTCTTCCAGTTTTTTAATCGAACATTCAACTGACGATCAGTATCTTGTTGTTACGTAGATATTGTGTATTCAAGAAGTTTGTTCATACTCTCTTCAGATATCCGAGGAAATTCTGTAGATTTCTATCGAATCGGAACTCACAACGAACGGAACCGAGTTGCCTTGCCTAAACATCAAAGTCGAAACCGCTAGGCTAAATCCAAACTCTTAAGCATAGTGGCTCAGTAACCGAGCTGAGGAAGTTGTTGCATAGTTGTCTTAATGCGACCCCTCCACATGTATACTGTGGAGCTCACGAATCATTCGCACTCACATACTCTCTATTAGTATTACACCTCGCGCACATAACTTAGTATCATCATTTTTATTGTTTCTTCAATTGCCTGAGTAGAGAGATTGGTATACATTGGTATATTCAGGGAGACAATAGACTAAAAACTCAGTACCTAAATGTGCAGAGAAGAATCTACAAGTTTGTCGTCATTATAACAAGCTGAATGTATAATTCATATTGTTAAGATGTGTATCACAAATTCAGGTACAAATATTAGGTTCGCTTTACTTTATTTTGCTATGTAATATCGTGCTAACTCTAAGCGTCCCTCAATGTGTCGTGCATTTTGCTTGCCATTTTTGTTCAAAATAATCAAAATCAAGATTCATCAATTTCACATGGAGTTGAAAGTGGGTCGGAGTACTTCTAAGAGGATGTCACTCGAATGAGCCAGTCACTTTACAGTAGAACGTAAAAGATTTTGGTGGTCCTTTGTGGCTTATTGGGTAAAATAAGTAATAAACATTGACCAAGCCCATTGTTTTAGGTCAATAGTTTTGCACTAGGGGAGTGCTTTCTTCAACTTACTCGTTTTACAGTCATACCTTCAATAAGCCCTTGTGACGTTCACAAACTGTCAAGAGACCAGCCGTCAACGGACCCCTATTTTAAATGGTCAGCAATATATAAATGAAATCCTCTCTTTGCCAAATATTCGTGAATGTGGTATCATTATCAGAATCGATTATGCACCAAAGTACATTACAATTGTGGAAAATGGTAAACGACATCCTGACCTCTATCAAAACATCGACAAGTAAACAGAGTTTTTCGGACATGGCCGTTAAGTCTTCATACAAATCAGATTACGGGCTAACAAATGACGTGAAGGCATTTCAATATCACCAGCAGTGCAAACACAGAGATCTAGTTACCAGAATGTTTTTTCTACACAAACACAGCGTTCAAAGATGTCCAACTTCAGGTTGTTCGTAGCGTGGTCGACAAAACGAACGAACATAGCTTACACTCATTTAGAGTCAACTTCACATTTTTTGTGGATGCCTATCATGTCTCTTACCGGTAACATATTTATTTTACTATAAAAAAGTTGCGTTTGTTTATTTGGTATTCAAACGTTGGAATTTTTCACCATATGAGTAAGGAAAAATACGATGATGGCGTTTCACAATTACAACCATTGTTACATGATAACGCCCCCAGTGTTTGGCCACATGACGAGCTTTTAGACAGAGGCCTAGTGAGCAATGAGGTGCTTTTACATTGTGGTCAGATATGACAACGGAAGAAAGTCGAGTGTGACCTCCATAGTGTAAATAACACGCCAATTTATCATAAAGAAGACAAGAAAAATATTGAATATTTGATTTGTTTTTCATCGAATGACCATTAGTATTTTTCCGTCTAATTTTATTGAAGGTGCACCGTTATTGTTTATTTTATATCTGGATATTTTATGGCGTATGTATTGTTGTGTTACAGTTTTTTTATATTAATCTCCGGTTCAATCACAAAATCTTACTTTCTCTATCGAAATTCCTAGGTCAACCCCGAATTTAATGAATTTTATTCCAAGGAATGCTTAGAGATTTAACGTACGTTTGACAATTTGCACCGTATTAAGAGCAAAATGGTGTCTCTTTAGCTATTCGGGGCTGACAAGTATGCATATGGTAATGTCACACATGAAGGCGCCTCATCATCACATTATAAATAAAGTGATGTTTCACGATTTCAACTTTTAGTCATTTTCTATGAGTTAAAGAAAACAAAAGTCATCATGAAACAGGTATATGAACGACGTGGGCTGTCATAGGAAAAATCAGTAGAAATAAATATACGAAATAAACAAACTAGATAGATAAATAAATAAATAAACAAATAAATAAATAAATAAATTTCTGACTAACCGCCGGGCATAAGGAACCGTCATATGAACATTGCCCCCTTGCTCTTTTGCGATTCATCCTTTCGTTTTCCACCAACAATCAGCTATTTTGCAAATTTTTAGTTCCGGTCTGACATAACATCCCTTTTACCGGGCCTCTTTAAAACATCGAATTTTGTCACATCTGTCCTGTTTACACATCTATTTAGACTTACACTTTGGCAGCGGCGGAGTTCTTGCTGCTGTTTAGGTAAGTCAGATTGCTTTTGTACCAAAATCACTGCATAATTTTTATCATGACAGCTTTTCCCCACGCATATTTAGACGTGGTCGGTATGGCCTATTTAGGGCAAATCGGCCATTCCCACCACGTCTATTAAAATTCATGAGTTTACTTCTTGTTTGCGCACACACTCATCTGTTGGAAATTTGGGGGATAGCCATTACATCGCGTTGATAGCCCCCGCATTTGGGGAGTGAATAAAGATTACTCTTTGTAAGATAGTTATGATTCCGAATAAATTAAGACAAATTTGTTGCTTTCACAAATTTCCCTTCAAACACAACACGGATGTTCTTCAAACAAAGAAAACTAAGCAGACCTAGCATAGCCGTCTGTAACGACATTCGAAACACAGCGAGCACATAACGACCAAGGTATTCCACAATGCTTGTCATAACCAAGCGAGCGAACAACCACAGAGGTAGATGAGAACTCCATGGACAAACGTACACGTGGCCGTAAAATAAAACCACGAAGGCTGCTACTACTATATTTACTTGAAACAATTTTCTGACACCGTATCAACCGATGCTAAGCTTTTACCCCAACAGGCGGTATGAGTCACGAGTATTCGGCTGCTACGGGCTCGGCTATGACTACGCCGTAGCCGTATAGCCCTACCGCACAGAACTGACTAGCTAAAATGCAAACTGACGCCAGAGTACGTAGCTACCGAGCCCTTCTTTTATTTACATGTATTTTTTGATCCAGGCAAAATTTTCTGCCACCAAAGTCTGTGTGCAGCCTGAATGATTTGTGTTGGTCCACTGTATTTCCCACCATTAGGGTGTTGGGAGGGGGTAGCGTAATAAAGAGAACATGAACACAGAGGTCAACACAACTTTAAAAGGACAAAGTTAACCATTTTTCATGAATTTTTGGGATATATACTTATATTGTTTGACAAGTTGTAAATGCTGAATAACAGGGGGACCCTGCATATATTCGACCCTCGTTTAAGACAAATTCAGTGAAACAATTGTGAAAATGAATTATTTGTCATGACTATCAGTTTCGCGATGGTTTCATGTATCGTGTTTAAAACTGGTGGTCGAACATACGCATCGTCACCCATTCATTCAGTATTTTTCAACATGTCAAACAATATAAGTAGTATCTCTTATCAATTTAAACACAATTCATGAAAAATGGCCGACTTTTTCCTTTTAACAATAGCTCATTGCAACTGGAAAAGACCAAGAGTAATCCAACCTGAACATTCTCACTGACGTTTTTCTTTTTCTGAAGTATGCCAAAACATTGACCCTGAAGCGATAATCTCCTTTAAGAAAATATATGCTGCAATATAATCCAAGGCGGGTCATTGTATTTTTATCTTCTTTACTCACTCCTTTGAGTCGTCCAAAAGGTTCTGCCCAGTGAAATATCCAACTGCAATGCCATCATCTGACATGGCCGATAAACCATGGAAGTGGATGACAATATGCACGTTGTTAGCAAACTAAAGAAATATCAATACTTGTACGCCTAAACTATCCAAGTATCTCTCTCAATGACTGATTCGCATTACTACTGACATGTATTTCATGATAGAACGTGTTCAGAGGATATTAATTGGCTGACGGCAATGTGTAATAATTTGATAATCAACGCCTGGCCACTTTTGATACATAAATGACATTTACAATTTTCTGGTAAATGTGAATATGTATTCATTGACTTTGAAAAAAATGCAATATTGACAATCGGAAAAAAATCTTCAAAGTGATGAAGTGTAGTTTTGGCATTCAAAAAACGCTTCGATAAGGATACAAGAAAAACAATTTGTGATGAATTCGTGGTCAAATGTATGGGGTGGAAATTATAGGAAAACATGCGATTGATTGACATACTGAATGGGAGAAGAAACAATCATTATGATAGGAATATGAATTTAGTGCGCTTTGTGTACTGCCCTTAGCGTCAAAATGTACGTTTCGTTAATATTTTCAATCGCGTCACAGACCATGACCCCATTTACATATGTTTTGACGATAGAGTCATATGCCTAGCCTCGCCTGGTACGCTGACCTCCTGTAAATTAATGTCAGTCATCAATTGCTGTAGCGTGGATAAATATATGGTATAATTTTTTTCAAGGACATTTCCGTGTCCCAGATTCTTTGCACAGCCACCTTGCCATTATTAAGGGCTGTACAAACACAACCTGGTGGGTTAAGCATCTCCTCTTATTAACACGTTTTGTCATAGGCCGGACAAAATATATGTGATTTTAAGATATTGTAAAAGTTAATTTTGCGGATATGCCAAGAGATGTAAAGTCATGGCACGCGATATTTTAAATTTGCAACAGTAATAAAGGGTTAGTACAAAATCCTAGTGTGTACTGTAAATATCTCAATGTATGAACACATTTAAGGGGGTTATTTAAATATGCCTTCATGTTGAAAAAGTGATAATCATTTATGTACGCCAAACGTTTAGCTATATCTCGTGACAACTATGTCAAATAATGAGCAATACAATGGAAACTTGGCAAAATGTAAAAACAAGACCATAAATGAAAAACAAAAAATCATTCAACGTGCATGTTAAGTAGCCGCCAAATAATGTCATTACAGTTCTAAATAAGCCTAAGCTTAGTGCTATTGAATTTCTTAAAAGAAATAGCAACAGAAAACTGTTTTCGTAAAATGCAAATATAATCACAAATCTTTCTCAAATCAAGCAACTGTCGGGATACGAAATATCTTTTAAATGGCTGGAAAATGTTAACTTACATTTCGTAAGGAATTACGAACACTCTGCAACATTGTGTGCTTTGTCGGAAATTAAATAAGCTAATAAAACTGTATTCTGCTGCCATATTTGCCGGTTCATAAAACCCTCGATGACCCCCCAAAAATAAATGGTCATCCCCTGTGCAAACGTCTGTTGACGTGTTTGACCCTCGATGAGTTCACCCTTATTAGTTAGTCACCCTTATTAGGTAATCATTTTACAATGTTTGCTTTGCTGTAGTTTCTCGCTGCTATCTTAGTTCAGTCATTGGTAATTTATCGTCCTTTTGTATAAGTCTGGCAGGGATTCTATAAATAACCTGAGTGTTTGTGCACATAGCACCGCACCTGTTGAGTCAGAGTTCGGGTCAGTTGTCCTCCCTTTAAAATGTAGGCTGTAAAAGTTCAGTATTTCTAATTCCTTAAGCTTTGTGACCTAAATAAGTGCGACTATGGTTTTCCATCATGCTTTCAATTGAGTCATTAGCGGTATCGTGACAGACACAGAATTAGTGATAGATAAAACAAAATAAAGCTGCTGCAATGACTTGGTGGATAATGTTTGATAAAGCCTTGTGGATACAGGCTAACACAGAGAATTCATTGTCGACAAGTACGAGTTCAAATCTGCCGTCAAGAGTTCAAAACATACAACTTGTACGAAATCAAGCCTTTAGAAAGGCGTTGAACTCGTAGTGCAAATACAAGCTTTCACGCTTGTTGAATTCATAGAAATCCTTGTTATTAATCTTCATTAGGTCGAATTTTCATATGAAGACCAACATCTCGCGTGTAAACAAACTACCAATGTGTGTTTACACACGAGGCACGAATGCTTAACTAAAAGACGACATTTTTAGCATATTTTGTTTACATGAAAGAGATTAAACAATTTGACATTTATGTAAAAAAGTAGGGTTTTTACCGCCACGAGTGTATTTTGGCAGTATAGAAAGCTGACTGTTACTATTTCTATTTCCTTCAAGAAATAAATTCGTCTTCCAGTGCAATTTGGAGCGCTATTTGCAGTTGAAACGATATAAGTCGGTAACAATATCATTTTTACCAATGACGACGCATTTCGGTGACATTCTTAATTTGAGAAGAGCGGTTGATTTTAGAATTAAGACCTGCTATTAAAATATTGATATCAGTTGTAAACTCTGGGTGTGTCGATCATAAATGTAAATTTTCACAACTCTATCTGTTTGCATATTATTTCTGGTAAATCTAATTTAACTCCCTGCTTATATGTCGTCTGAGAGCTTTCATAATGTAATTAGCAAACACGGAAACGATTCAAACGAAGACTAAAGCAGGAAAGGAAATAATTGCAATTTACCTTCTCATTCTAAGATTTTTTAACTGCAGTCAGAGTTCTCCCTTGACGTAAACATGCCACTTTCTTCATCAATGCTGTTTTTTTTAATTTAAAATAGCTTTAAGGCTGTTCGCACCACGATATGAAAACATTTTCCTCCAATCCATATTTTGTCAGTAATTTCTTCATATTATCAATCCGAAATCTCATTGTTCCCTTTTATTATTACAAGTCTGTACTTCCCTCTTTATTTACGCAGGACCACCCGTCACCACATTTATGTCCAATCAGTTTGCCCTTCCCTTTTCTGAAACCTCACGAAACCTACTGAATACTTCTGCTTGCCAGCTTACCCTTCCTGTTTATAAGTTGCTCGCATAGTACTATTAAAATCATGACAAATTTGCGGTAGTTTGTTTGCTCCTTGAAAGGAAAAAACGTGCTCACTCACACGAAATGGATACCAATAAACATTGACCGTCTAACAAAAAAATTGATCACGACTTCTTTTTCACATTACAATTTGTGTTGTGTCTTTGTGCACAAGCCTCCGTCCTCAAAACCTAAGGAATAATGAAGAAAAACGTGGGAAAAAAGAGTTTTCAAGGTTTAAGTGGCCTTGCTAGCGCTAAATCTTTGGAGGACGACACCCACCATTATTTTTAAATATTATCGAAAGGGAGTTCGCTGGCTGAGCCATGTGGAAGTCATTTAGACGTTACATCTTATTTCACGACCATGTATAAGTTCGCGCGTGTCCTCACCGGTACTAGTGGACTTTATACAGACTTCTTGTTCGATAATTCACTGATTGTGCTCGTTATCCGTGACATTTTCACATATATGACACAATTAATGATTCACAATTTTAAAAGCAATCTCTGCGTTGAAATCTTAGTATTTTTCCACGTGTCCGAGAAGTGTATTTTTTAAAGTTTTCATGGCATCATTAACGAAACAAATATTTAGCTGTCTCGGATAAATGCGAAGAAACACCGACAGTTGGATAATAAAGTCAGCTTTTCTATGGCGTTTGTGGTACCATGATATCAGCTATCAGAGATTTGGGTTATCATTTTATGACCGTTTTACCCGGTGTTTGCTTTCTGTCGACGGCTGCGATTTAACCCTGGCCTGTATATCATGAGTTTGGTGTAGTCTACTCGGGTGCGCAAACGCTGTCGAAAAGGCTGAGAACATGCTAATCGGACTCTTGATACCATCGAAGTGTTTTTATATGAGTCAGGAATTTCATTGTAACAGCACAAAATTTATTAAACTTAAACATTTGAAATAACAAAATACTCGGCACTTGAACAAGTAATATACATTTTATTTTCTTTGTTGTTTTTAATCTTCGTTAGTATAAATACACAATATTATTAAATCGTTTGAATGTATTTTTGCACATAACTTGTTAATAATGTGTCATTGAGATCATTTATTGAAATAATTATTGCTTCCTATATGCGGAACAGTTCAACTGTGCTTCAACATATTTGACCAGGCGAAATATAGAAATCCATGTACAGTAAACGTTATAAGAATAAGAGTAATTGCTCACGTTTGAGCAAATATGGTGTCAATTATACATCTGCATAATCTCATTATGATCAAGTACAATTTATAAAAATATAGGAGAAAACTCAACTTCACAAGCATTATTTAGGCCCTACCTGGGAACTACATAGAGCGAAGATTTTCTTGACAATATGGCCATAAATTAATTGTCAAATAAATAGGTCAATGTTACCTGCTAGCAAAAATTTACATTCTCATTTCGCACAAACTACCCCTTGGTGAAATTTAATAACAATGTGGCTAAGTCTTTTTTATGTGTGAGATCAATGAAAAACTGCATTAAGTATTCTGAATGCACAATATAATTTGCTTAAATGCGCGTAAAATCACAGGTAGGGATCTGTAAACTAAATATCAAAGACAATTTTAACATCTCATCGATGACATTGATATTTGGTTTACAGATCCCTACGGGTGATTTTACGCGCATTTAAGCAAATTTTATTGTGCATAATATTCGTTCTATCCAAGGTAAAACAGCGTTATTTTTTGCAAGTCATGCAGTAAAATATCTTACCATATAAAGCACAATCATAAAGTGTTTATGATATTGCTTATCTAAAACTATTACTTGAAAGTGTGTGTCATGTGTACTTGCTGACGTAAACCAATGGCGCCTGAAAGCAGAATTTGTAAACATGCAAATGTTTCTAAAGCTTATAATGAAGTGAATGCTCGTCATGGAAGCATTCACATTGAAGTACATAAAAGTTCTATTCTACCAATGTGGATAAGCAGACAGACATGTTTCGAAGAAATCGCTTGTTCTTCATCAGTGTCGTCCACGCTTGATCTAATACCCCAGCTGTTAAAATTCCTGCACTTTGATCTTTCAGTCAGATCAAGTGTTGACACTGATGAAGGACAAGTTGTCTTTTCGAAACATGTCTGCTTGTTAATTTCTCAACTTTGTTACTGCTTGCTAAATCTTTGTGATGAAATTCAAACTTGTACAAAACAGCCTTCTCTTTGAAATGTTACAAAATGTTACCAACTGTTCTCTAAAATATCACATCAAATACAGAAAAATTGCAGATCGTTTGCCTTATCATGAACATTACTGAGAAACCATAAAAAAAACATTGAAATTTTGTACAAACTTCTTTAACTTTAATGCTCTAGATTAAATTACAGCATTAATCATTTTATTATGATTTGAATGCATAAAAACTTAAATATAAAAACCCTATAATAAAATAGTAATATTTAGTAATTATTTCTTCTAAGATTTCATTTTAATCAAAAAACTAAGAAGCAATACTTTAACGTTTCAAATTCAAAACTGAGTATTTTGCAATCGAACGAAAATATTATGTTGACTAAAAATCAGCTATAATGTAATTCAACATAATGTAAAACACAGTGATTATTTGTGATAGCAGCCAATTGAACTCAAATAATGAAATCAGATAATTTCTAGTATGTCAAGTACAAAGGAGACCTTTGCCGTCAACAGACAAATACATGGTTAGACCGCTTCTCAGCATTGTACACACACCATTTAAGTCTCACACACATTCATAATGACAGCAAAGTGCTGTTAACCATGTCACAGTTTCAGGTGAAAGTGTGATCGAGGAAGGTGCCTGTTTTCATTATCACCCCTATGGATTCGTTGGTGCGTGCATTATGGATGCATACTGTGTCCTATCTGTCTGAGGAGGCTTCTTCTGTCTTTGATGCCCAGGGCCACCACTCCCAGTCAGATCTAAATCCGCATATGATACATCTTCTTTACGGTCACTATCCTTCTGAACAAACAAATAAACAGACAAATAAACAAGGTATTCTATGCCTAAATATTTTCAAAATTAGATGACAAAGTCAACAATACGATCAAATTTAATGAGAGAATAATAAATTTCTACGTATTCATGATGCGTTTGACATGGTTGGAATCGAAATGTATATTTAACAATTACGTTATGTGAAATACGTATATATGGCCGGTGTTGTATTAAGCTTATAGCGTAACAATGTATTTATTGTAAATTTCGTTGTAAGTGTCTGTAAATAAACTTCGAATATACCAAATAAAAGGTAGTTCAGATCATGTAACAATATCTACATGAAAGTTTTCATTCTTTGCGAATCGTTTTACATGTCTTACTTTTGATGTTCGGCTCTGCTTTTTTGACACTGCATACATTCCAGTGATGTCTTGCGGTGGTGGCTGATCTGTCACATTTACTTTGTCATCGGATTGAGAAACATTGCCTAACTCTCCTGCATGTTGGGTTTTCTTTTCTTTATGTGGCACTGCATATAATGCACTGGGATTTGGCTGAAGGCCTCCCTCTTTCTTGTCTCCTTGGTTACCATCGGGACTCACTGAAGACGTGTTTCTATCTGTTGACCCTTTCTCTTCTTCAGTCAAAGCCTTTGTTGAAACTGCCGTTGATTCTGAAGCGTAAAACATGGATTCGTTTTATTAAATTTACCCCGATTTTGCAAGGCTTTCAAAGCACACCTGTTTGCTTGATGTTAAAGATTATTCTTGATGAGAAGACAAAAGCCTTTTATCTTACCACCATACGGGCTCAGTTCAAAGTCTTGTGATCCACCATCTGGTTCCTGTCTGTCGTTTTCAGCTAGTTCAGTTTTATCTCCTCCACCCTCTCCTCTGGAAAACATCCGGTGAAATGGATCGAATTATGGCTTTTTAGTTAAATTATCAATTCGATGAAATTGAATGAGTTTTAGGTATTATGTACATGCTTTAAATGACGACAGGTGACACACAACATATTCCTGTGCACGTGCCCCCTGAGGTTTGTATGAATTATAATTATAATGTTCCGTTCGATTGCGATCATCTTATAATAGTTCCAGTCAAAGTATAAATTATTAAGGGTTTAAAAAATATGAAGTTAGGAAATTCAATGAAATAGTATCATTTAATAAAAATAGTTGAGGGCTTACCCAACATGGGTATTTCCTAGAAAAAATAAGAAAAGATCATAAATAATATCATATCATTTAAAAGTAACTAGCTAAAAATATTGATGTTGCTCTTTTGAATTTTGGATTTCTAACATACTCATTAGGATTAGGCACACATTTCATTTCACAATATTTAATAACCTAACTGAAAAGGGAATGCGATATTGCTCTTATTCAAACAAATTGACTCTGCATTATAACGCTAAAGCTCCCATATGCCAAAGGAAGTAGTATATGACGACCATAAAAAATTGTCGTTTCAAGAGGATTTCATATAGTCCATGGTTTGGCACATTGTATACTCTATTATAAGTGTATGTCACCAAGTGTTTTAACTTACTTTAAGCTATGACTGTCCCCGTATTAAGAATGCAAGGGAAATGCGATTTCGCATAGTCATGAAAAGCACAGGTAAAGTCATCGATTAACCTACCTGTATTTTTGCTTTGCTTCTTTCCTGTGCGTCTGTAAAAGTAGACGATTACCAGAACGACGACGACAACAATAACAACACTGACTGAAACCGCGATGGCAATAATGGTTGAATCTGAACCTGAGAAATAACCAAAGGGATAGTGCATGAAAGTAGTCATTCCGCTTGCATAATATCATGAGGATAAATTGATTTTCAATTGGAGAAACAGACAATTTCGGTCATCATTTGAGTGTCTGCTTCGTTACCGAATGCCTTCACTCTAAGAACATGTTAATAATGTACCGGTGTTGGCCAGTCTGAATTATGTTATCATAAAACATGTGTCTAACCTACATATCAAGACTAAAGAAATCATTTTAGGCTACCGTAATTTCTGAATAATTGTGAGAAATGCAACACACATGTGTTAATGTGGCGTTATTAATTGTAATAACCATATTGAATCTTTTAAAAATAAGACAAAAAAAACTACCGCTCGAATCACCTGGTTTAACTATTTCCATAGTATGATCATCATCGGGCAGAATGCTGTTTGATGCTCTGCATGTGTATTTTCCGTAATACGATTCATCAGCTACGGTGACAGTCAGAGTGCTCGTTACCGTCGCTATGCCGTCAGTCACTTCATTCGTTATCATTTTGTTTTCTTCCTCGCCTGTAATGAGATCGTAATTTTTGTCGACCCACGACAATACGGGTGTGGGAAATCCTTGTACCTTACAAGGCATGGGCACTACGTCACCTATGTTTGCAACGAGTTGGGTTTCCTCCGAGACAATTTTAGGTGAAACTGGAAGAAAAGACGTTTTAAATTCTTTAGAAGAGAAGTCTACATAAAGTAGTTAACTAATTGTCAACATTTCTTGGCGAATTTATTACTTCCGCCATAGACATTACCAATTTATGATTGCATTGATAAAAAATAATAAACTATAGTAATACAAATATTCGCGAATTTTGGAAATCCACTTGCGTGCATCCTTTCTGTGCACACTGGTAACTTAGAAATGGTGGGCGATATTCCAAAAAATAAAACCATCATGATAAACAGATAATGCGTCGGCTGCACTCTACAATACGCATGAGATAAATGTCGCTAAAATTGCGAAACCGTTAAAAGAGGAAGGTACAAAATATGGTGATAAGAGGCAATATTTGTCTCGCAAATTCTAAGGATGGTTTTCCTCAATTACAAGAAAACGAATAGTAAAGATAACGTGTGTATTGGTACTCACAGTGTACTATAATTTCCCGTGTAATTATCGAGTAGCCATTTTCATCGCCGTGGAGAGGAGTGTAAGCATTGCATTGATATATGCCAGCATCAGCTGGTTTAATGCTGGCGATAGTGTAGTTTAATTATCGATTATCAGTCTCCGCGATTCGACCTCCTTCAAATAACAACGTTATTCTATTGGGCTCAGGGTTTCCACCAAATGCTTGGCAGTGTATAGTTACTTCTTCCCCTTCCGTAGTGTTGTAACTAGGTGTCACGATCATAGTTACAGTTGATAAATCTAATGAGCGATAGGTCATAATAGCGCAAGGACAAGTTTTAATAAATGGTCTTTTGAAAAAAAATAATTCTGGTCCGAATTACGTGAACGAATGAAAATCTCATCAAATTGAGTGAACGAATGAAAATCTCATCAAATTCAATGGTTTATATACCCAAAAATGCATGTAGGTAGGAAGGAAAGTAGGCCTTTGGTAGGTAGGTGCACATACGCAGTTAGGCTTGCTTTGTTAATGATCGATATGCAAGGTTCGATTAAAGATGCTGATCTTACATTGTTACATGTAAACGCATATAGACGCTGTTATATTTCTACTTGCACTGGTCTCTGTTACAAGCATTATACGTATGCCGATCAATATATCAGAAGGAAACTATCTTACATTGCACATCGAGCACTATTGACGCCGTTCCATTACCCTTGACCCCGTTGTAAAATATGTTCGACATGACACAGATGTATTCACCGCGCCGCTCTTTAGTTACATTCAGAAGTACAAGTGAAGTTGTATTAGAAACCGTTTCTCCACCGGGACCAGTCCAGTAACTTTCTACGATTTCCTCTGGGTTAGCATCTATTGCGTCACAATGAGCGCGGAAGTCGGCTCCTTCCCTCATTGGGTTCCGTTTCTATCATAAATGATAGAAACGTTCGGGGCGTCTAGAAGAACAAGAAAAAAGTAAACGATAAAGAAACTTCAACAGAAAATAATAATGGTATTTTCATTTAAATATAAGGCGATAACGTTTTCTCAACGGTATCTGTCTAATTATGAAACACAGTTTGTAGGTGATAAAACGCATAAGTATGTCCCTAGAATTTCAAAACATATGAATTTATTTGGAAATTCCATTTATGGCATCTGGATGCATAAAGCACATTGCATCCACATGCCAGCAGCCATGATCTTTCAACTTTGGCAACCTATTGTGCGGAAAAGTAAAAAAGGAGATTTTTCGTCTTCATTTACAATATTTGTACTTGATTGGTTGAAAGTCGGCTTAAATAGTGCTTAAATTCAAACATTATAATAAAGAATATTTCAAATTGTAAAGAGAAACCTACATTGGACGTTCATTTGAATTTCTTCTTTACATGATACCATTGACCATTTCAATGGAGGTAGTGTTTCGTGTTGTAGCTGACAGTCGAAGGAAGCGTTGTTGTCTGATCTGCTCAGCTGAGTCTCCCACGTGTTGTTTTGTCCTTTCTTACATGATACTTCCTTCCCCTCTTTCAACCAGACCAAGAAACCCGGAGCGCTGTCATTTATATCGATGGTGCAAGACATTATAATATCTTATCCCTCTATCACTCTTTCACTTGGCTGAACTGTACAATTTGGAATATTTTCTGAAAAAAATTGGGAGAATATATATTATTATTCCAGCCGTAACGATGGATTATTCATGTTCAATAATATAAAAATTGCGCAATTTGTGGATGCGATTAACTTTTTCAATTACACAAATAGCTGTAATAGTGCGTCTATTGTAACAACTGTAAATACAAAAACTATAACTGTCTGCAGAAACACTTTGTCAGAGATGTAATTATATATATAGTCTATAAAGCAACATTAACTTTCACAAAATATTTGAAGTAGGCTTGGTTTTTACAAGGGAATGATGCTTTATTCTCAATGATATAATATAGTCTTTTTAAATGTTTTGTACAAACATAAACAAAGAGAAATATCCTAAATATGTCCCCTGTCACTTTTCCCTATTGCTGTATCAATACAGTCGCGAAACATCATAAAATAAAAAATGACTTGGCTTTTAGCAGGAATGAACATGACGTGTGCTCGCCTTTTGAAGGGACAGTCTTCATAAATTGAAATAAAAGTATCTTTCTTACTGTATGTACAAGATTCAGCTAC
>LD343647.1:144078-212560 GCA_001465055.1 Ptychodera flava | reverse complement strand
AGTATACGTAATGCAGATGTTTGCACACTAAGTGTACACTGTAGTTTTGCGTTTCATTAGCATACGTACTGTATACTGAATGTATTCGACACATGTACAGAATCAGTATATGTGTATATATTGTTGTATATCAAGCATTTTGCCCAGTGTTTTTTCTCATGGCAGAGGAAAATCGACAGGTTTTTTTTTTTTCCATCACAGGGTAGGGTAGCTTCTTGTCTGCAGGGAAAATGGAATGACAAAATTTTAGGGGATTTTTTCAGGCTAGGGGAAATCGGTAAGTTTTTTCGCCACGAGGTAGGGAAGTTTCAAACATTCACAGTTTTTCGCCACAGAGCAGGGGAGCTTCAAACATTCACAATTAGGAGGGAAAACAGGCAAAAATATGTGGGGAGCGGGTAAAAATGAAGTTTCAGTGCCGGAAGGTAAGTCAAAAATTTTCAGTGGGAGGGCAAATTATGAACAGCTATTTAATTACCCCCTTGACTTAAAATTAGTCAGTTCACATTACTTGTCATGTAGAATATATCTTATCATAGTAAGGACCCCTTTAAAAAGTGCATTGTTCGTTGGGTGCACCTAAATCGTGCGTACAGCTTTAAAGCTAGTGAAGTGAGTTTTTAATCTGAAAGTCAATGGACACGCTAGTTCGACAGCTTTATATCATATATTTTGGTGTCTTTCGTAGGCATCTATACAAATGGACATTAATTTTGCCTAATGTTGTGAATATAAGCCAATGTTACCAGACGCTTTGTTTCATCGCTTCGATAAAGTTCGTGTTATAGTGAGTGAACGAGCGTGAGTGCCACGAAATCTACAGCTGATGGAAAGGTCGCAGAAAATTGAAACAAGCACTAGCTCGGTTGTTGAACCCCTCTTCATTGAGAGGGGATTTGGCCGCACGGTGTTGTCGATTTGTCTGTGGCTTCTCAGCTAGGTAATTTGGTGCCGTGGAGGCGTTGTGACTTCGAACCCAATTCAATACCGTAATTATCACCTATCCAGGGGCGTGCGCTACCAGAAACGTTGTACATCTATGTTCACCGATGCCGCACGCCGAGGGTATGGCGATGTGATTCTCGTAGCAGAAGCCAACTAAAGCGGGCGCTGTAGCTGAAGTAAAGATCTGGTTTTGCGTGTTTAACAATACACCGCATGCCATGTTGTTTGATTTTTATTGTATGATAAAAAAACATAATACAAAAATAAGCAAATGAAACTTGAAAAACATCTCTAGGAAAATGGATGAAAATATTTTTCGACTAAAATGAAAATAACTCAATGGATTTCGCTTGTGTTCTCGGGCCTGCTGCTATTTTGTGAGATTTAAAAACGGCAAAGGAAATGGGAAATTTTTTATATCAAATATTTGATAAAAATTGACTGTCATGTCCTAAGACAAGTCGTTTTAAAGGGACCCTGTATAACAATATAGTGATAACAAAATAGTGAAATCAGATGTTAGAACTCTGTCAGTAATAACAGGGCAATTTTAGACTCGTAGACGGGACGAATACATTAAAGGGAGGCTATTTGATCAAAGGACTGTTTAGATTTGAGAATGTCAATTTGAGAAAAAAATAAATATTCGAAATGCAATTAGAAAGGTTCATAAACCTCTTAAGATTGCAGTTTGTTTATTTTTTCATGCAATCACTCATTTATCATATTAAGTTTTACTTCCAAGTAGAACAAAATTGCCACTTTTACCACACAATAATCAAGTAAAATAGGTTGGATTCGATTATTGATTTCAAACGATATATTTTACCGATCTAGAAAAATGATTACAGTTATAGTTTCTGTCTAATAAGTATCATCGAGTGAAAATTTACCGAGTTGGCGGTTAACTTGTTCACCACGTTTTTATATAATTGCACATATTCATCAAATATGTAGCGTCAATGAAAGATAAACAAGATTTCCCCCTCTACAATATCTATGACATATAATAAATCATCTCAAATTACACATATATAGTTCCCACTTCCGAAAAAAAGCAGATTGCTAACTTTTTGATATGTGACTCTATTAAATTATATTATTATTCTTTTTACATTTAACAACATTTAACAAACAGAACAAGGATTGAATATTTTTATGACTAAGAATCTTTAAGACAGAGATACAGTTCAAATGCGAGGCTGACCAACTCATCACATACAGTATTGTAATTTATTTTAGTTTCGGCGATAGCTTGTTCAAACTTCAACTTTACCACACTAAGAAAACTATAAAAACCAGTCACCACACTATTCAATTAAATATACATATATATAGGCCGCACCCGACTGAAGCGGGTTTCTCGCGTATTGCTTGGTGAGTCAAATAACAATCCCAAACTTACTTTAATCTCTGTAAGGTGCCAGGAGAAGACCATTTTTACTTGCGAGAGGGCAAAATTGACTAATTCATTCATATTACTGTTTTGTGATCATTCTAGCATTAAATGACCATTGCTTGCATTTTAGCAACATATGCCTAGAGTTATTTTCTTTTATGAAAGTTGCAATTTGTACATTTTGACGACATTCATGAATGAGTGAAAGTCATTGAGTCACAAAGGATAGCCTGGCGAGTGTGATAATGTTTTTCAACAAGCTTTAAAGGCGGAGCCTCCCTTTTAAAAGAGCGCGAAGCTATGGCGACGTTTATTGTGTAAAATGACACCAAACAGGCAACACGCGGGCACATGCTCCAGAAAATGCCACTTTTTAGTTTTCCTCGGCTGCAAAAACGCAGTCAGACTGCCAAGCGGTCAGCGCGAAGTTGCTGCTGATCGAACTCTGTTGTTATATTCAAAGTCTAACGCGACTGGAAGACAATTTTTTAGGAAATTCGAGCGTTTGTGATGGGGAATCAATGACTGTTGGCGATTTGAACCGACCGTCAATCAAACGCTTGTATAAACTCTGTTTGCAGGATTAGCAAAATGTGACAAAAGGTTGAGATAAGTTTGACATTGTGTATTAATGTTGTAGAAATCAAACATCGTACTGGCCAAGTGTTTGACTGGGAGGAGACCTCCACTAATGCGAGAACCTGGGATTGAAAAGTGCGGCTTTAACTCATACCAGCTTCTGATTTCTCGAAATACAGAGGTAGTAAGACGACGATTATTCATATGAACAATAAGATTAGCTATTGAGATCAGAACGAAAATTGAAACCGCTCTTGCATTTCAAAGACATGACTTAAACCCTTATTTGAGTTTGCAGTCAGCTGGTGGATGATACCAAACATTTTACTTTCGTACAACCATTGTGATCATATGAGGGACTGCGGTAGGACATTATGCAAAGCGTAAAGCATTGCAAGTGGAAGCGGACGATCAAATGTAAGCGACAACTTCGTCAAAGTTTCCATGCATAAAAACTGTGTACATCATAAATCAATTATATATTCAAACGTGTTCTTTCGTATTATTTGTATATTGTAAAGTTGTCATATGAGTAAAGCTTCTGTTCGTTCGATTGCACAATCTTCAGTTCAACTTGAGGAGGGGGTTATAACGAATGCAGGTTCATGTGCAAAATAAAACTTCATTTTTTTGCTCTGCTTAATGATCCTATGTCGGTAAACATACATACATACATACATACATACATACATACATACATACATACATACATACATACATACATACGTACATACATACGTAATTACGTACATACATACATTTATACATACACACATACATACATACATACATACATACATACATACATACATACATACATACATACATACATAAATGCATGCATGCATGCATGTTTAGCATTTAATGAAGATCAACACTAGCCTTACGTTGTTCTTGTTTTTGTTTGTATTCTCCTTTTTAGACATGTTCAACCTGATGAAGTCCTACTTATAGGGGGCAACGTTGTGTTAACATTACCAACAGAATAAACAAAAAATATAAAACCATATCAGTAGACGTGTGCAAATTTATTCATCGGCTATTACCAAACCATTCTACGAACATCACTGGAAGCTATCTGTACAACTCAAGTTTACTTACATACTTACATCTCTTTCTCTCTCTGACAAAAATATGAACTGCTATTTCCTTAAAGCCCCTTTAGCTATAACTCTTGCAATTTGTCGACCTTAAAAAGGCTTTCTTTTTTCTCTGGTTTTCTTTAAATTCTACAATTTTAAATGATATAGTATTTTACTGGAAAAATTGACGAGTAAGTTTAATTTTTTACCGTTCTTTTGATTGCCCGCCATTTTAAACATTGGTAATTTTATTACAAAGAAAACATAATATATGGTGTCCCAGTGGAAAAAAAAATTCAGCGCTATGCATTATATTGGACTGCTCTGTTGTTTCTGTGAAGATTACAATGCATATATGCACTGCGTACTGTGTTTTTGCTTTATTTGCATGATGGCGCCATTTTATATTTGGGCAAACATTTATTATTTACCTTCCTCGAAATTGCACATGTAGTCCCAATGGACAGTCCCTTTAACCTGTATAAACACCATTCAGTGAGTACATTGCCATAAACTTTTCTTGTATTTTTTTTTTGTTTCGATGTCATACAGAACTGAACTACGCTAGTATTACCTTGATCTTACAAAGACATTTTAGTTTAACATTGTACGTTTATATCAATCCGAGAAAGAAAGGACTCCTATCTAAGGACGTATTTTACACTTTTTCACTCTTGAGATGCTATTGAACATATCACCTAGATCACGTAACGCTGATGATGACTATCAGTACTACCAACAATTATAGTGAGAGTTTTTTCATGAGGGCATTGTCCTTAAGAAAAATTGATGACTTTCTCTTTTTCGTTGTTGAGTTTTAGAATGTTACATATAATATACACAAATAATGTTGACTTTTCAATTAGTAGGAAATTTACCAGGAGTCGATTTTAGTGTACTGGTTTGTTCGAAAGGGAACCGTTTTATGAACATCGCCCCTTGCGCATTCGCAGGTAATTCTTTCTTTTTTTTCCCCCATAAATAATCAGCCATTTGGCAAATTTATAGTTCCGGTCTTACTTGATCAAGCCTTTCACCTCTGCAGACACAGTATTTCATCAAACTTGACCAAGTCTTACTCATTGTCTACTCGGCCCCAACCTTAGCAGAAGAGGAATCCTTGTCACTGGTCTGGTGAGTTGACCCACGGTTTGCTTTATACCAATATTAATATGAATACTGCTATTAGGTAAACGTATCTGCTCGTCGATAGCCAATGCCTCACGTTGTGGTATTTTTATTCTTAAACCGTGTTATTGTCCACATTTCTACGTTGCTGTCTGCCTGTGACATTTATTGACATTCTCTCATATTAAAACTTCATTTGCAGTCTAATCAAAAGGGACACATTGGCATTTTATCCTTGTTATGTGGCGCTTCAGGGGTCTTTTACTGAGTCTGACCCTTTGCCCTGCAATGCCTCATCACGTATCGTGAACGCACATAACGCGAATATTAACCGGAAGACAATGCTCTCAGCATTTAGCGTAAATAATTCAGCACTACTATTAAAAATGTGGAAGTATTTCGCCAAAATAGGTTACTCTGACTATCATGTATGTAACAAAATATTGTGTACAGAGGACATTAATCGGACTGGCTGCCTTTAATGTGTAACAATTAGGTGACCAAAAGCAACTGATTCCGCATTTAAAACTATATACTACCTTCTTACTAGACTCATTGATAATCAAGTACGTGTGTATACAATTTATGTAAAAGTGTACACCTTCCACTCTCACAAATATCTTCAAAGTAACAGAGTAAAATATTGTTGGAATTCAACCAACGCTTTTAAACCGGTATTTGCAAAGGAAAATGCGGTGAATTCGAAGTAATTTGTACTGTTAGAGCAATAGAGGTGCGGTGGATTGAGCTTATTGTACGGGAGAAGGGACTATTATCATAAAAGAAATATGAATTTTGTGCTATCAGTGCACTGCCCTCAGCGGTCCGCTAAAGGTTTCGTTCGTTTCACTTTTATAACAAACAACCCCTTCAGGGGACCATGACCCCGTAAGCAGTGTTTCGGTGATGAATTCAATTGGCTACCCTCGTCAGACACGCTGACCCTCTGACAGGAGTTAAAGCTGATCCCTCTAACGTAAATAGATGTATGTTTTTTTTTTCAAGGACATTTCCGCGTTCCAGTTTTTATGTGTTTTTTTAAAGTAGTTCTTTTGTGTGTGTGTGTGTGTATTAGAGTCCTCTCAACGGCATTAAGGGTTATACAAACAGTGTTGCCGCGAGGACGCGCCCTTGCGACAATGTCCCCAAAGCGGAACCCGTTGTCCTGCACTCTTGTGTACTGCCGGTCACCTCGGGCGCACTCGTGAGTCGACTGTGATGGGTGTAGTCTACAAGTAATAACTGTTACAGACGATGATCTTTGTTTTGCATAATTATTGTGAGGCTTACACAACGTACTTTCGGAGCTAGCTGTATAATTAAAAGTAATTAAAACGCTGCACTTGATATCATACTTTTCTTGACTGTAGTCCGTCTGAGCTCTGATATGTAGCAGATATGGTATACTGCTTCAATTGCCTGAAATTCAAGCATAGCGACGCGGTCTCGGTAGCTTGAAATTTGTTCAGTGAAACTGATGTATTACGGAATAATGCAAAATTTGATTGACAACTGCTTGTTGTCCCAAAAATGTACAAAATGTCCCCAAAAATAAATGGTAGTGGGACACAGTGTCCCCTGATCTAAAATTCCTGGCAGCAACACTGTACAAATAAAACACGGTGGGGTCCGAATTTGCTTTTGTCAGCATACTGTCATTTTGTCGCTGGCAAGACTAAGATTATATTTTAAACTATGACTTGGCAGATCCACAGAGACGTTGAAACAGTTCTAGTTGTATTAATTTCAACCGGCTGAAAGAATTAAAGACCTTCCGTTACAGCTTATTGCTGCCTGCAAAAATCTCAATATATCAAAATATTCCGTTTATTGATTTAGATACAACCAAATTGATTTTACCATATATATAGGCTGTTTAAGGCGTTTATTGTGGACAAACTTAATCTCATACATAAATTAGGAAAAGAAGAAATTCAACTCCATGTCAGCGACAGCGGAAAGTATAACAATTTTGAGATTTGCTTGCTAGTATTAATCTAAACACCCCATATTAAGCTCCACCACCATTACACATCGTCTCTCAGCACAGTGTGTTACATCCTTACAATGACACCGCAACAGTGTAAGAACAATATTCTTCTGAAATGAGTGTGACGTTCGATTGCGAAACAAGATTTAAATATAAATAGCAAGCTGCCTCCAATACAGTTATATTTTTAGGCACATGTATCTAATAAATATAAGCATACGTCAATTAAGGGGAGGAGTTATTTCTTATTAGAATTTTTACTGAACTTCGAAGACCTGTGACAATATCGGACAGTTAAAAGAGATAAACAAAGTCAAATTCACTGCATGAAAACCCAATAATACTTACTGAATTAGCGTGCCTGTATTTTAGCTGAAGAGTGCATATACAGATGAATACAGTCAAGAATCCATTGCTTGTATTCAGCAAGCCTGTATTTATGTGTATTCACGTGTATTATTGTATAATACAGGCAACACATTGGTGTAAATTTATCTTTATTATTGCTATTTGATGCAGTGATTTTACATGCTCACACTTTCTATCATACTTGAAAACCCCTTTAAGACCCCTTCAAACTAAAACGGTTATCCCTTAAGAAATGTTGACATTTTTGACCCATGACTAGTTCTTACTCTGCAGCTAAACGTTTGCATCACTGAAATTTCTCAATGGTTTCTTAGGTCATTGGTTGATACTTTATTGTCACTTTTGTGCAGAGCCGAAAGGAATTATATTAATAAACTCTGCGTTGGTGTACACCGCACTCTATCTATTGTCACAATTTGGTTTAGTTGTTGACGCTGTGAAATGCTGACTTTAAAAAGTGTTCCGTTTCCTTAAACGCCACATGAAAATGAAAATTTCCAACTTTGATTTTCCCCCCATGCTTAGACATAAATCGGCAACCTTTTCGTGACAAACATAGCAAGTCTCCTGCATTTAACTGTGGGGACACAATTAGTTGACCTATACATTTCTCGGTCGACACGCATTGGTTTAAATCTGCGCTGATTAAGTGTGGTAAAACAACGTGAAAAAATACTCTCAACTCTAAGTGAAATGAAAGAGTTTGCATGGTTGTCGGCCACAATCGATGGTTTTCATGAACGTCTTCAGTACGTTGAATTTCCACATAAAGATATACGGCTCGTGTGTAAAAAAAAACTCCAAAGAAAAACTTAAGTAATCACTCTCAGATATAACATGGACAGACGACATTTTTGATCAGGGGTTTTATATGCAAGTGACCTAATCCATTGACAGTCACATTACAAATTTTAGTTTTTCGAACAAATATTTTTTCACATACAGAATAAATTTCAGACACATGGTGGATATTACAATTGAAATTCATTGTTTTCAAGGTTGTTTTCAGTTGTAAACTCTTAGTGTGTTCATTGTATCTTCGATGTAAATTCTACACTTTGTGTGCCAGACAACGAAATTGTGCTGATATTAGTTCTGGACAAAAACCAGATTACAATTTTTCGTGAAATGGCTTTGATAATGGTAATTGATTAATGAGAAAACAGCCAAAGGAAGAAACCAGGAAGAGAAAGGGCAGCTTAACAGCAGATTCTAACTTTTCAGATTATGGTGGTAGGTCTCTTCACACCTCAATTCACTTTTCTCCTTATCGGCGCTTTTTGAATGTGGAATCTTGTTACTTGCTCTCACCTGCAACGATATGAAAACTTTCCCCTCCGTTCCATTTGTTTTCGTCTGTCCAAGCTATATCCGTCAGAAACCTTTCTGCTTCCCCTTACATTCAATATAAAATCTTCGCTTCCGTCTGTTTACAGCGCTATAAAACATGTCATTGTTTCTATCCCACATCGTTTGCCCTTCCCTTTCGGCAACCAACCGAAAACACTGTGACTTTATTCTGCCGGCAGATTGAAAGTACAAAAAATTCCCACTCAATTGCTAACACTGCTTACCATTGCCCACCTAGAAATGTTATTGCCTCCCCTGATACCTAAGGCTTGTGTTGTGTCTCATCTCTGAACACAGACGAACGGAAACAACAAGCACAAAAATTATCAAATTAATAAAGTAAACTTGCATACGAGGTATAAAAAGCTACTAATGTAATCAATGGAGAAAATACCGATCACAATTAGCGAAATGGCATAGTGTAAAATCATTCAACGAAACACAAAATCGCACGACAATGTGAACGTGTACTGAGACAGCGTGGTTCTGCGACATTAATGGGATTAATACAATACTTATAACTGTTGGATAATTGATTTTTATACTCGTTATCCGTGATAGAGCCATAAATAAAACGAAACCAATAATTCACAGCAGCAAATTCAGTGCATTTCATTGACATCTGTATTACTTGTTTCGGCAAATCTTCAAGCAGAGTGCTTAGATAGAAGCTTTTAATGAAATGGTTTACCAAAACAATATTTGACCGCCTGAGGTAACTATCAAAAGGCCTAAAATGATAAGGCAAACTATTCTATGTTGTCGGTCACACCACGATAACAGTGTTTTAGCTAGTATTTATTTTTATGGTCCCTGTGGCCTGCGTTTGTTTTTTTAGCAAAATAGGCAATTTTACCTTAGCTTGCATATCATGAGTTCGCTGATGAACTCCTCCGCTGCCTGTTATTCCGAGGGAACGCTAAGTGCAAGCACACGGAGTCATTTTCTTTGTACCATAAACTTGTTAGATATGAATCAAAAGTTGCAGTTTAGTTAAATTTGGTTACAGACAGTTATTACACTTAAAATGAAGCAATTGAAACATATGTGGTACTTTTATGATTAGTATACCTCTCATTTTCCTCGATTTTGATCAATCTTTTTTGATTATACAAATGAATGAATGATAATAGAGTACAGATTTTTATCAGTGATACAGTCAGACGGAGGAAAGAATATTTCATACAAAATGCAAACGTTATATTTCTTCTTATTACTCAATTAAACTTTTCTTGCTAAAATTATTACAATATTTTTTAATATAAGAGAATTATATTTTATCATGTCTTCAAAACATTAGAAACTTAAGGCCATCGTCTGGGCTAATGTCGGTCAAAATGCTCAAAAAATCAAATTTTATTTTTTTCCTTCATTGTCACCCTTGACATGTATACTTTCAAATAAGCTATATCATTCTTCAAAAAATATTAACTAAAATCGAGAAAAATCGCGTTTTTTTCCCACTGACCCCTGGTCAAATTTTATTTAGTCTAATTATATATTCAAAACAGGTAAATCGCTATTTTTGGTTGCCTAAAAACTTTGTTGAGTTATGGCATCATGTATGAAGTAGTGACCATTTGCTTGCTTATTGAAGCAGCTTTTTCAGAGGTAAAAATATGGCGTTGTGGAAATTGTGAGTTTGAGACTAATTGCAGTCTAAAAAAGCCAGATCAATGAGTAATCGGGAAGAAATTTGCAACAAATGATTCTGTTTTATATTTTGTGTGGAAATTACTGTAAGGCATATGAAGATTTTCATTCAGGTATAGCAATTAAACCAGAAAACAAACCATATTAGGCATTATGGTGTCCATATACATAACAAGTAAAGAATCTCACATGAATTTCATTATCATGCTGATTATAAAATCAATGTTTTTTTGATAATTAGCAGTTCATTTTTCACTTAGAAAGCAATTACAACCAGGCTTTTGTAAATATAATTCTAACTGACAATTTAAACTTGTCCAATACCCTATTTTGAGGTCGTAAACTTTGCATGAAGTATGAGTATCACCTTTATGTTGTAAACATTTCAATCCAATACTCCTAACAATTGTGTTTTGTACTGCATTCGTTTCTTGTGGCAGTAATAACTCTTGAAAGAATGGTTGGAATGCAATGAAAATCAGCCAACATATGTGAAATTAAATACTTTACAAAATAAACCTCAAAAAACAAGGTCATCCAATCATGTCATAGTAGAAACTTGACGGAAAGTTGTGAAATTTATTAATTTTTCAATCTTACCGAGATGACTATGATTTAATTTATATTGACATCTTATACAGTCATAGATTTAGGTTCATATTGTAATACATATACATCTGAATGCTACAGAAAAAATTCGGTTGTTGTATGACTTTTCGTTCAATAGATATCTTTGCCACAAATTTCCTCATATTTTTAACCCTGAAATTGTCGCCATGCCAACCGAATATCCGGTTTTCCCCCTGCACTGCATTTTACCATCTACTGCAACAAAAAGATGACAAAATCTGAAAACAAGGTACTACACGGTTAGTGTTTTAAAATAGCTCAGACAATAGCCTTAATATGTCTCTAAAAATCTTTACGAAACCGAAAATTAATTTCTGATTATCCTTTGTTACCAAAAAGGTACTATTGAAAAGAGTACATGACAAGTTTACGTGTTTATGATATTGCTATGAAATGAAAATATCACGTGGCTTTTATACTTTATCCACGTTCGCATAATGACCAACAAAAATGTTGCTCGTATTTGTACTCATAAAATGAAAAATAATGTGTAATATATTCACTTCAAAAGAAGCATTTAAAGTCGACCGGCAAACACATGGGTCAAGCCCGTTCTAAGCACAATACTCAAAATATTTCTACTTACACGACAGTATACATCCTAGAACGAAGACAAATTAATTCAGCTTTGCCCGAGCTTCAGGTCTAAGTCAAGTCGACGAATGTGACAGTGTTTTTATCAATTCTATTGAATCAATGGCTTGATTTGAATCAATGCATATTCAGTTTTCTCTGCTTCAGGGGGCTTGTATTGTTTCTTTTTCCAGGGCCACCACTCCAAGTCAGATCTAATTCCGCATAGGTCACGTCTCCCGTAGGGTCCTTTCCCTTGTAAGCAAACAAACAAACAAACAGATTTACACAGTCGGTAAAAAAAATTACAAAATTAGATTATTGAGTCCAAACAATATTGATCAAAGTTTAAGAAAGCATTACCCATTGGACTTGAGCGGATGAGAAATTATCATACCAAAATACCTACAGGAAACTTTAAATTCTTGAGGCAATGTTGTACATGACTTACTTTTGACGTTCGGCTCTGTTTTGTTAATGCTGCATACGTTCCAGCGATGTCTTGCGGTGTTGGTTTGTCTCTCTCATCTGCATTGCCATCGGATCGAGTGCTCTCAGCTAACTGTCCTGCAAGTGGGGTGTTCTTTTCTTTTTGTAGCCCGGCATACAATGCACTAGGATTTGGCTAAGGCCTCCCTCGTTCTTGTCTCCTTGATTACCATCGGGGCTCACCGAAGACGTGTTTGTATTTGATGACTCTTTCTCTCCTTCAGTCAAAGTCTTTGTTTAAATCATCGTTGATTCCGAAGCTGAAAACGTGTTTTTTTTACATTTACCATGATCAAGCATTTCACTACATACTTGTTTAACTTTGTTGAAGATTATTATAATAAATGACTTTGTCTTACCATCATTCGGTCTAAGTTCGGTTCCTTGAGATCCACCGACTGGCTCCTGTCTGTGGTTTCCATAATTTGCAGCTAGTTCAGTTTGATCTCCATCAACCATTCTGCTGGGAAATCGAGTTGAACTGAGGTATTAGGCAACTGTTTGGAAAACGTTTCCATTAGAGGTGATCGAAATCCATACATGTATTAAACCCACTGCTTTTTAATATGTTTTCTACATGCAGACTAAACTAGTAATCGATGTCAAATAACATTGCATATACAAGAAGTGATTTATACTAAGGCCAACAAAAAAATTATGCTGTTCCGATAACGTGATTTTCAAAAATTTAGGAGGTAGGTCGGCAGGAATTTTTTTCTCCAAAATATTTTTATTTTTAAATATGCATTTTTCAGGGGTGAAGGGGGGGGGGTCAAACTCTGGCCACAGCATTTCCAGAACAATGTATCATACATATAAAAGGAAAAAAATAAACAAGTCATCCTTGTTCAAGCAAAAGGTAAATGCCAGGAACGCGATTTTACGTTTTTTCTTTCTTTTATTTTTATTTTTATTTTTTATTTTGCTTCCCTGTTTACGTAGCTCTAAAAAGTTAAGGGTCGGCAGCAAAAGATAGGGTAGATCGGGTTATCGGAGGAGCACAATGTTTTGTTTGGCCTAACCGAATAAATATGTTTCTGTTCCCCTGCAAACACCTAAAACAGTTTGAATTGTGCTATTTTAGTTTGCACGTAAGGAACAAGTAAAGCTATGCTTCGGAATTGCATTTTCATTTAAAATATATTAGCATGGACATACCCAGTATTTTTATAACCTGAAATAGAAAAAAACGAGAAAAATCTTATCAACAAGATAACGTTACAAAAGATTCCGTTTCTCCTTGTTTTGTATAAACATTCTTCACACACCTTCACACTGGCAATTTATTTTTATTTGTGACACATTTACAGTACAAAAAGGTATCATGTATATGTAAGGGGCCATCGATAATAAAAGCTGACGCACGAGAAACGTAATTCCTTCGTTTTACTTGAAACCCCCTCCCTCCCCCCTCAAAACGAAATTCTTATGCGAAATCAATTTTGTATTATGATGCCGTTTCTGACAAACCCACTCGCACCTCTCCCATCCGCACACCCATGAAAAAATACCGGAAGTGCACATTAATTAATAAACCTCCACTTTACGCGTATCACTTGTAAGACATAACATTTTAATGTATTTCGCACGTAGGAAAATGTTTCACGTACATGTTTCACGTTGAAAAAGCATACAAGTTTTATTTCACATTTATATCTATTTCTTTTCTTTTCTGTCTCCGTATTTTGTGGTCATTTTGTTCCCGATGAACGCGAAGGTAATAGTGCGTTCTCGCTGTAAAGTCGCACCTCGAAAACAATAGAAAGTCCTTATGCGATTTTGACGCACACAAAAAGAAATTAGCTTTAACCCCCTACCCCCTAAACGAAAGAATTACGTTTGTCGTGCGTCAGCTTTTATTATCGACGGCCCCTAATATACACGCAATTTTTCACTTTGTTCAAACCATTGTGCTCCAGCATTTCCAAGTAATCTTTTGTCAAACGGGGTATTTGATTACGATCACTGTTTTTGCAAAACCGATTGTTGAAAAGATGCAAATGTTCTGTTACGTGCATTATTTTCAACTTTCGTCGATGCCAGAATGCTAGCTATTTAAGCTGCGATAGCGTTTTTATTAAAATATCAGCAGAAAAGTATTTCTCGATCTGATATAAAGTCATTGCCACAACAATCGATAAACCTACCTCGATTGACTTTTCGTTCCTTCGCTGTACGTTTGTAGTAACAGAGAATTGTAAGAACAATGGCAACAGCCACAGAGGGGACAATGACCGCGATGGTGATTATTTTTGGGTTTAAACCTGTTAAACCTGTAAAAGGAAATTATGTCTTGTACATAATGCACTGTCTATAACTGAATAATGCTGATAATTTAGGATATTCAAGTGTCAGCTTTGACAACTGATACATTAAGTAATAAACAATATAATAACATACTGATAACTGAGCACTCATCTTTCTTGCTTATTCAGTAAACATATGTACAAATATTGAAACTGTGGCACTCAGCAATGCTTTTTTTTCGACGAGTGCAGAGAATGAAAGAAAGATATTTTTAGTCAGGTCGTTCAAACGTGCACTTCTTTAGTGTTGAGCTTATTATCGTAATTTTGAACATAGCTTGATTTCGATTTCATATAAGGTTGGAAAGCTATCATTGCTTGCTATCTTAATGCTAACTGTCAGGTAAATATAACAATCAAATAATAGCATACATTCATATGAAAAATTTAACAAAATATTTGAATCACTTGGTTTGACTATTTTCATCGTTTGTTCACTATAAGGCTCTATTTTGTTTGTTGCTTTACATGTGTATGTCCCGAAGAAAGACTCATTAGCAACCGTCCAGTATATTTGACGGTTAACGGTCACATTTAATTCCACTCTCACTTTTGCGGCAGTATCTAGATATTTTTTCCAGTGCGACCACAATAATAACTTCAAGGAGCCTTGGAAAATGTTTTGTGTTGGGGCTTCTCTACCACTATCGCCGATAATGTTGCTTCTAACTGTCAGCTGTGCACCGAAGAGACAGTAAAGTTAACAAAAATGCAAACATCCTCGGTTGGACGAACTTGCCTCTCTGTGATCACACTATTTCCACGTTGTTTGACAAACCTAAAACACTGCCCCTCAGGATCATCATTTTATTCAGATATATTTTAGCTTTATCATTTTGCAGGATTCTATACTCCCGAGTCCCCATTTTTATTTTGTCTTTTTACCCGAAGGGAAAGCCAAGATTAATTTATTATATGTGGTTGTGAGCAAAACCCGTTGTAAAATATACTGAGACTCATGCTTAGCCGCTCTGTGAACCTGATATCTTCCTTGTAGCTGATTGTAAACTTTTTATTATAACAATTATGCTTATCGTGTTAATAGATTGTCAACGGCAACAAACATCTCGCCTTTGGGAAATGGAATCTCAATCTGTTTACCCTCTAGTGTACATGAAACAAGCTATTGATCTGATCGATGGAGGAATTACAATACTCCACAAACGGTTCTGATACACAACGCTGCAAAAATAAACTGTTGTGGGCCAGCGCATATTTTGGCTGTACCAGCCATACTTTGATTCTAAAGGAATTGTGCGCCGATGACTTGTTTTTGAAGTACCCGCTAAACAATAAGAGGAAATCCTTTGTATTACCTTGGTAAAGATAAATATTATGATTAGGATGTAAACCTTGAGGGGTGAGTCTCTTATTGTTGGCAGCTTCTGTCGGAAGTCCGGTTAGTTCACAATCTCCAGACCTATAAAAAGCATACAAAAAAGTCTGCAGTAGTGTAAGGAATTAGGTACATCAGCCTTTACATACTTCACACATTCATTCATTCATTCATTCATTCATTCATTCATTCATTCATTCATTCATTCATTCATTCATTCATTCATTCATTCATTCATTCATTCATTCATTCATTCATTCAATTCGTTTCATTAATTTAAAGTATATTTATACAATTCATTTCATTAACTTAAAGTATATTTTTGCTCAATTAAATTGGCACCCCTACTTTGTAACATTTAAAAACACATTTTTTAAATGCAAACGGTCGGTATTTGACGTGGCGACTGCGCGCAGATTGCGAGATATTAATAAAAACATGTCCTCAAAAAATTAAAATTCTGAATTCCTGTGGCCCACCTAAATTCAGTTCCCGAACATCAAACGTTCGGTACTTGGGCCATTTCAACTGAGGGAGTACGAGTCTACGCTGACGCTGCTGTACGCCATAGTACCACTCGCGTCGGTGATCGGTCATGCCCCGTGGGCGAAAGCCGAGTCTTACTGACTCGGAAAAGAAAAAGAAAAAGAAAGTTTGCTGATTCCACCAGAATTCGCATAGGTGACTATTATAGCCACTGGGAAAACTACCGGGAGCGCCTCGGCATTCTTACCTACTGATAATTGATGCATCGATGGTCTGCAACTCAATTCTGGTCGCACACTGATTTAAACTTTTCTACAGGAAAGCTGTCTAAATATTTAGAGCACAAATGACTCGGAAAAAACAACAACATTTAATCACGGAAACAATCTTGATAATCGCGGTTGGCACACCCAAGTGTAACACATCTTTGCCTTGCGCGCTAAGAGCGCACTGCACAGATAGCCGACTCCAGTCGACAATGCAATGCAATACAGAGGCAATGGGCATTGACAGGAATTCAACATTGTGAAACTGAATACGTACAAACTATCTTAACGCGTTAGGAGGTGATATCAGTGATATAAATCTGAATATATTCTTGCATATTCAAATTGGAAAAAAAAAATACGAAACGGAAGACATAATGCCGTATATAAAGTGTTCGCAGTGGGATGTAAATTAATTGTGACGTTCGAACTTATTATGGACTCCCTGGAATATGGTCAATCAGCACAACAAGAAACCTTCGGGGATTTCGGGTCATAATCAGAAACGATCGTAAAACTTCGGGATGTGACAAATACGATCGGGAAATGACATGTTTTTATCGATATCTCGCGATCTGTGCGCAGTCGTCACGTCCATTATCGACCGTTGGCATTACAAAATGTGTTTTAAAAATGTTACCAAGTGAGTGTGTCATTTGAAGGTTTTTTTTTTTTTCACGGAAATGTCAATAGTTTCACAAAATACTTGACCAAAGCCAACTTACCTATTATACGTATCGCCTAGAGGAGGAAAACAAAGTAATTTTTCATGAAATAATTTTTATGCGATATCGGATTTAATCATTGTACTAATTACATGCTTTATCTTATAATGGAACACAATCTGAAAAGATCATTCTTACTAAATGATCGTCTCCCTTGTGTTTTCATCCATGGTCAAATTCGTGTATTTAGACTGTCAGGTATAGTTAACCGTTTCTGCAGAGGACATATTAATTATATACGTTGTCCTTGTGCTTGGACTATCTTAGATGCAGATAATAAATTTTTATGAGTCAAATCAAGCTACGTTTGACACACTAGATCAAATGACGTCATTCAATGTCCAAACTGACGGCGAGTATCCGTATTTTTCATTGAAAATGATGACTTGAATACATAGGTGCATTGAATGCGCTAGGACAATGTAAATGAATCCAGTTTTTATGTCATTATTTGACTTGAACATATGATTACCTTTCATTTTGTGTATTTTCTTTGAATTTCTTCTGTAGTAGTATACCCCTACGCTTGTCGTTGCAATTATAAATGCAATAACCGCAATGGCGACCGTAATTTCAACGATAGGTACATCTGATCCACCTATAATGAAAATGTTCATAGTGTATAAGGAGATGAAGAGTATGTTATAATGATACAAATAACTCCGCAATACTTTCAGAGACAACAGATAACATTCGTGGGCGATTTGATTGGAAGTATAATTATCCAGTGTATCTTTATGAATGTACTGTAAACATCATGGGCATAACACAAAGTAAAACAGACAAACTCATCCGTTTAAACATCACGTTCAGTACATTACATGAACGTGACAGAGACTTTCAATTTTTAAAGTTTAAAATTGGATTTTTTTAATTTTAAGGAACATCCATGGGATCATAGGTAATCACCTTGTTCAACTATACTCATAGTCAGTTTCACACTAGGTTGTATATCATTTTCAGCTTCACAATTGTATTTTCCGTAAAACGATTCATCAGCAACGTTGACATTTAGCGTGCTCATAACTCTCGTCTCGTCATCAATAGTTGTCATGATGTTTCTGTTTATTTCATCGCCGGGAATAACGTCGCCATTTCCATTAAACCAGGTTATGTTTGGTGTCGGGAAACCGTCCGCAGTGCAAACCAAGCGTACGAAGTCGCCAACTAGAGCTTCTAATGTTGTTTTATTTGGTTTACCGAGACTAACTCGATCTGCAATTAGGAAGAAGTGACAAGCGGTTTATGAGTCACGAGTTTTGTATAAACCGTAATTGGGACAACCAACACTTATTCCTGAATATATTACTAAAATAATCTTTGCTCTCGAGACTTTTGCAAGGAACATTGAGCTTTAGGATAATACTTAAGTTCCACTCATCCTTACACATTACACATTCCCAAGTGTTTGTAATGAGTGTCCTTTCCCATCACTTTTGCTTGGTAAGTGTCCGATTTTCGTACAATCCTTTAAAATACGTTAAGTGTAATGTTAATACCGATGTAATTTTTTTTTTCATTTAATGTAATTGATTTTTTTTGAGGACAATAAAGTGGATTTAAAAAAATAAAAAGATTACAGGTTGTATGAAAGGTAAGTAACAGATAATATTACTTGTTATTTGTATTATTATTTATAACGCTCTGCTTTAGCATCAAACACTGCAATTTCAAACGAGGACATATATATATATATATATATATATATATATATATATATATATATATATATATATATATATATATATATATATATATATATATATATAATTATATATATAATTTAAAATGAATTAATGTAGGCTTACATCGTACGGTCATATCGATTTTTTCTTGACATGTCAGATCTGACTGTTTCCATGACGGCAATGTAAAATGTTGTAGTTGACATTTATATGTTGCTCCGTTATCTGATTTATCCATTTGCTTAGTCAAGATGTTCATTTGTGCTTCTCGGTTGATTTCATTTCCATTTTTAAACCAGACAAGATCACCTGGTGTAGTCTCGTGTAAGTCAATAGTGCATTTGAATGTGGCATGTTGTCCGGCCTTTAAAATATTACTAGGTTTGACCGAACATTCTGGAACGCTATCTGTAACATTTATTGAAAATAAAGTAGCCCCTGTAACCGTAGAGCAAACTAAATCATAATATAATTTCTCTCATGTGATAAATAAAAGCAATATCGTTTTCGTCCCGTGTTTACATCTTTGTCGGTTTTCCACAATATCCTATTTGTGCATTGGTTCAACGCCATAGGCATTGCAATGGTTGTCAGAGGGCCTTACACCCTATTTCCTCATTCATGTTTTCCTGAACTGTAAACGTATGAGATATGAAACTTACCAATCACGTAAAGGTGCGCCGAAGCCCGTACTTCAATCGATACTTTATCCCCACAATCATAATTATCGTCATTCTCGTTAGACACGTTTCGTATACGGAGATTATATTCATAATGGCCTTTCTGTCCTGTAATCTCATATTGTGACTTGTTCCCAACAATATCATTCCCAAGTGTAATCGCTTTCTGGCCTTTTCCTTTTTCGCCCTTGTACCATGCAGGGTGACCACTTTTCTTGTACGTACAGTTGAGCTGTGCACTGTCTCCAAGCCTGACAAGTGTTTCGTTTGGCCTTACGACGAAGAAACCATGGTCGGCGACTGTTTTGTAAACAAAAACATACAGCGTCACTTCCCTAGATAATTTGAAGCTTTATGAAGAAGGGCAATACTGCGAGTATGTATTTGACAATCAATGTTCTAGGTGTAGGACTATCATGCATGTTGATTTCATTTGTGTTTGATGTTAGACGTCAGCACATTGCTACACATATGACGACGGCGATGTTTTAAGACGTATCGGGTGTTCGAATTTATTAATCAACGGAAATCGCAAGCGCTTAAATTCTGAGCGGCAGTACTGTATTCATGTTGATAAAGGTCAGTTCTGCGTAATGAGAATTGATAGCCTTAATTGACGGTAGAATAATCCTTCCCCTTGTACAACCATCCATCAAAGTCGTAAAAAATATGATTGAATTCGATGTATTTTGGAAAACGTATTGTACTGTCACTTGAACCTGATTATATAAATTGTTTTATACATCTAAAACTTTCGATAAGCACTATTACATGTGCAGCATCTGCATTGTTAATTGGTTCTTGTTGTCGTAATTGTTTTGGTTGTTTGTGTTTCTTGGACCTGCCTCGAATGATAATGATTGCTAGATTTGATTTGATATCGTATTGACTACTGAAGTCAAATATCTATGGATTTAATTTGCAAAGAAAGTCTGTCAGTATTTTCTACTAAAATATTGGTCACGGAATAGATGGATGTCATCTTTACCCACTTCTCTTGGCTATTGCTAGTTTAAGTTAATCGCATCATGGCACGACCTTGTCACGGAAAGTCCAATCAATAATGCGACTATTTGATTAGAAACATTGCTACATAACATCACAGAATATAGGCACGAATGGTAAGTGAAGTAAAACGTCCGAGTGAAAAGAAAAGATTGAAAAAAAAACAATAGTACCGAAAGAGATATGTGCCTCGCTGCAACGTCATTAAGCATTGGACAGTTTACCTTACCTGCAAGGGATAGCACACTGAGAAGAATAAACGTATTTCACAGAAATCTCTGCAAAGCTCTAACGTCGTTCTTGATATCTTTCAATGGGTAGATACATCCAAGTTGTCCTTCATGTACTCATTTTGTAGAATAATGACTTGCAGTATTCCGATCCTGCTATGTTTCTTGCATGAACTGAGTCGATGTCTCTGGCTCAAAGGGCAGGTCAGGAATGTTTCATACACACGAGAAAATCACATGTCGGCGCTATTTATGGGGACAGCAGGGCAGTACATATTAAGAATGCTTTCACTATTTGTGTACCGCTTTTTTACTTAATAATGTGAAATTAATTATGAAGATTTGACATCCCCTTTATTAGTGACGATCACTGTTATGTTTTACACTCCAAATTAGATTATATACTTCTTTCGTTAAGAATGTTTGCTATATGCGAGGTGTGTTGACAAATTTATATCATTGTTTCAAGAGGTCCGCTATCCTGAGCTAAAAACGCGTTTTAATCTAAATTTTAGCTCTTTACTGAAATGGGAAGAAAGAGAAATGAAACTAAATGATTTACTAGATAATCTGATTGGCACCCAATGTTGACGTAAAAAGGTCACATAATCTGGAATGGGAGATAAGTAACGCGGAAGCGTGCATCGATATCTGGTATATCCGTCGCAGACCGTTCGGCCCGAAACAAACACATCAAATTAAGACCTGCTCGGCCGAAGCCCAGCTTCACCAATTAAATTAAGATTAGCTCAAGATCGACTAATGACTGTAAAAACTGTGCTTTTTATGACTAATCATAATTTACGTTTCTTCGACATACAACCACCTAGCCTGTTAAATTTTGAAGAGCTTCCACAGGTAGGTAAACTTTAATCAAGTAAAAAAGTAATGGTGTTACATTCTTTCTAAAAGATATTTAGGTACAAAACAATCGGGAATCTTCAGCGAAGGTTTGCATGCCTAAAACTTTTAGTTTTACTGTAGTGTACTTGTAAGGTCAATGACCCTGAGTGACCCCAAGTCAATCCAAGTGCAGAGAATTGTTTGTAGTGATGTTTTGTTCTTGTGCCCCGTCTGAACTTTTTTTTCTAGTACAGGTGAATAATTTGTGGAGATAATTTAGTTCACTGTTGGGTGCTTTGGTTACTCACTAAGATAGTCAGTAAAGCAAGTATTGCCTCAGTTTGAGTTTTCTCTAACCTGAGCAGTGTGCTTGATTAATTTGAGCTTCACAATTGAAAGGTTCGTAAGAAAGCAGTTTTAGCTCCAAATAAGTTATTCGATGTCAGTGGAAACTTAGAGGAGATTAGTCAGTTCACTGTCATGTGGAGTACTTTGGTTATCCATAGTCCATAAGGAAAGTACAATACGCGTACCACATAGCCAGTCGCATTTTTTTGCATCCGAATCGCATCACATCGCATTCGCACACGCATCACATCAACGTCGCATCATTATTTTCTTGCATCGCATACGCATCGCATCACTATTTACTCAAATTTGTTAAGCATGGCATCAACAGGGGGAAACGCAGATCGCATTATTGTCGCAGTCAAAGGATGCATTATTTTCATCAATTGATCACCTCAGATCGCATTGCATCCCTGGAAACGCAGCTCCCCAATGGCACGTCAGTAATAAAAGAGACGGTTTAGAACACTTGGGTAAGTTAGGGGGTCTTTATGAGAAAGTATAGAAAACTTGGGTAAATTCTATTTGGTAATTCTATCACCAAGGAGACGTACTTTATTTCACATGCTAGTGGGAGGGGCCTAGTGTGACGGTAGATCAGTCTGAGCATGCGTGAGGCTCACAACATTACGTCATTGCCTTAGCCTTTATGCAAATTACTAAAGAAGTGCCGCGCGCGGCCAGATTTGACACATTTTGTCGTTCACTAAAGTTCCAAAATCTAGGTAAATAGTAACAAAGAGTGTTTTCGTTTAACGTTGACTTTTGGCAAACATGGACATGATACGCCCTCACAACTTCGAGCTGAACCAATATGGTTGAAGTTAAAAAAATTGTTCGAATTCAACCTTGCTCTTGAACTTTTTCTTAGTCACTTTTCTTGAGAAAATTTTATTCCAGAACTTATTTTTCCTTAAGTTTTCTTTTAATCTTTATTCGTAACAAAGGTATCCCTTTCATTTTCATTTCAGGTTTGGTTTTCGTAAGCTGCCGTTAAAGTACGATTCAATCACTTTATAACAAACACATGCACGGAAATCACATCGCGTAAAAACGATTCCATCACTTACCTTGTCGAATATCACTAGCATAAAATTAACCTTAAAAGTCGGGTTTGGGTGATCCTTTCTATGTAAGATTTGATCATTTTGATCAAAGCAGTTGAGATTTTTACACCTATAGACTAGAATGTTAGAGTCGGTCTCAGAATATTTCATTTGATTATGATAACAACGGGTAAATTGTTAGATTCTATCTCGATTGAATATAGAAAAGAAATGTTTAGGAATATCTGTTGAGGTAAGATTCGATTGTTTAATATATACGGTGAGTATGTTCTATCTTTCCCTAAAATGATGCAAGCTGAGAACATTGATGCGATTTTTACAAGCAACAATTGATGCATATGCGATATGGCGCGTGTACAATCACTGCAATTCACGAATGATGCTATGCTGATGCGATCAATCGGCGATGCGATATGTAGGTGATGCGATGCGGATGCGATAACCGCCCAAGCAAGTTTGAGAGTGCAAAAGATGCGATCCATGTTTGATGCGATGCTGATGCGACCGTTCGGCGAAGTGATGCGGGTACGAAGTGATGCGATTGGTTATATGAAACTCGTACTGTGGTACCTTAGTTGAGTTTTCCCATATGCAGACATTCTCGTTTTAACTTCAGAATAAGTATGAAAGATACGTGATAAAAGCGGTTTTATACTCCTACAGACGTGTAAAGTGAGTGATGTCCCTCTCAAGGGAGCCGTGAATAAAAATATTTTGCGTAACTCTAACAAAACATGGTAGGGTGTTTAATGAGCCGGATGTTAGCTCAAGACAACCCATATAATGATCAGAACATTTGTGTACTGCGAATATTTATAATTGTAGAACCATTCTACACCATACTGAAATTCATGGAAGGAGACAATCTCGAAGACCTTTTGCAAAACAACACATCTGCCTGGGGAGATGCCTATACCAACACAATGTCAACGAAACCCCTACAATCACTGAGCTCATAACATTAAGTTTGCATACCAGATGAGCATAAATCGTACAGAGGCCGGCGGGAGCATAAGCCTTACATTTTGGTAACACGTGTGGCTGCTCGCTCCATGGACACTCTTTCTGCAATTAAATTGATTTCTTTAACGAGCTAAAGAGCAGCTCGATTAGTCTAACCGATTGGTTCTTTGAAAAAGTGATTCATTGTATCGTATATCTTTAGCAACTTACCTGAAACTAAATCGATCGCTGGTTGGCTGTGTTGTCTCTACTGGATAGTTCCATTTTTACGACAAAGAGTGATGTCTGGTCTTTTGGAGTTGTCTTTGGGAAATTATCACCATAGGTCAGTGACAAGAATTAATAGCGTATTGTCAGTTGTCTATTCCAGTGTCTCGAGAATTGGCAGATCACACATTGTGTTCCCTCAGGAACTGAGTAAGCATTCAAGCGACTTTTGGAAACGAAGTGTAGTGAAGGATAGTATTCGCCGAAAGTCTGTGGTAACTGCTATGATAAAATAACGCATGAATCTTAAACAACGCCGCATACAACACAACGTAATCTAATTCTTAGCGTTAACACTATCAACACATTTACACACCACGTCTAATAAGCGGATGTTTTCTTCATTTGTACCAATTCTAGCAGGCCGCAAACCTTACCCTGGAATTACTAGAACAAGAAGTAATGTCAGCAATTTAAGAAAGTTATCGAATGCCAAAACCATCGCACTGTGATGACCAGTTGTAAAATTTACGTTATGTCAAAAGTATCTGTGGAATTGCCACCTATCAATATTTAGGGAGCGGGTTTTTATACTTGATAATATAGCAAAGGTTGTTTTGAGGCAACCGACGTGTAGCCGATGTTGGCTAATAGCTCATATTTTGTAGTCAACTATTTACCAGGTTTTCAGCGGCGGTGTCAATGGCCACGTTAATAATATGACGTCTTTCCATTGTACTAGACGATTACAGTCATCTTTACAAGTAGTGATGAGTATTAGTGTATGTGCATAAACAACTCAAATAAAAAAATAAAATTAAATTGAATAAAATAATAACAGAAAAATACTATCCGTTTTAAAGGTATTCGACAATGCTTGAGTTGTTGGGACGAAATTCCAAAGAGGAGACGCAGCTTCGCCGAACTGACGTATATCCTGTTGAAACTTACCGGTGAAAGGAAGGTAAGCTGAAAAACCAAACACCCGCTATTGCATTTTGGATTTCGCTCACTTTGTTTTTGCTTACCTATTTAAGGTAATATGCATCTCGAAAGTGAAAGACTTAAACTTTTGCTCAAACTTTCCTCAGTGAAACTTTCAACCATTCTCTTACCAAAGCAAGAGTAAAAATCAGGAGTCACCGTGCAGACTTTGGTATTAGAGAGACAAATAACTTGTGATTTCTCGATATTTGAAATCCAAAATGGCCGCCATCCCTGTGTTAACTCTATGAGAAAAAATAAAATTTTCGATTTTCGAAAAACTAAGACGGTGAAAACTTTTCTGTCGCCAAGAGCTTCAAAATGAGCCCCCACAAGTGGTAGGTCTGAAGAAAATTGATAAAATTTGAAGGCCTGAATTTCTGTCCCCGAGGTGCGTTCTACCTTAATGATGAAGTTTTATTTAAAAAGAAAAAAAAACTCATATAAAATGGAAATGTTTTGACCATATCTTCGTCTGATTTTTTGGGTAAGTGTACCCGTACTGTCACATATTTCCTTCCTTTTCTCCCAAATTTCGACGTTAATGACTCAGCAAAATCTTAATGGGCGAAACATAAAATACATGTTCAGGTGTTGCAAATAAACGCCCAGGTAAAACATAAAATGTAGACTGCGGTAGGACAATTCACTGTGATGCAGAAGACGAAATACCTGTATGACTATTAACAGTATGATATTCTGGAAACGATAATCGCTTTAGTAGAGATATGTTCATTTTACTGAATTTCAATCATATATACGAATAAGAAGATACAGCTCGTCTGATATGCAATGTAAATAAAAGAAACGTTTTTTTTTATAATTTTATGTCGATAAAGCGAAGCTCAAGATTATGTAGTTTTCAATGTATCTAGGAAACTGAAGTGTCGGTCGCAATAAAAACTTAGCTTTTAGAGTTAGCACAGGGATGGCGGCCATTTTGAATTTCTAATATCGGTGAATCCTGGGTAATTTGTTTCTCTAGTACCAAATTTAGCATGGTGACCCCTATTTTTATTCTTGATTTTGAAAGAGAATGATTGAAAGATTCCTTGAGGAAAGTTTGAGCAAAAGTTTAAGTCTTTCACTTTCGAGGTGCACACTACCTTAAACACTGATCATTTAAAACACTCAATAAAGACTTCAGTGTTCAATTTCTTTATAAAACAATTTCACCGAGTTTAAAATCAATTGAAAAACCTCTCAGATTGCATCATCACACACATCAACTTCGCAATTTTTTTTCAATCCGAGAGGGGGCCCCCTCTCATATTGAAACCCATTGGGGTTTAACATTTTTACTGAGTAAATAAATTAAAAACACCTCTCACATTGCAACAGCATATCCTTGCACATATCAATTTCTCTAATTCCTCATGCAAGATGAGGACAGATCCTCTGACGCTCCCCCCTTAGCATCTCGCATGATGTCTCCACTGTACTTTCAACTTCTGCCCCATCACATCCTTGTGAAAACCTTGTCATGATACACATCCGAATTAAACAACACTATATGGTTGGATACTGTTTGAAGCGCGTGGGCTTTTATATGCGTATTTTGTTGTCACTCTGTGCTGTATTTTTGTAAATTTTACGAATTCATGTACTGGTTTTTAACTTTTCTAAGTTGGTCGGGGAGTCAGTCAAAAATTCCGAGTGAGAGAGGGGTTACTAATATTCATCGTGGTTGGCGTAGGGGGCTGCTTGAAATTTTGGAGTTTCCGATAAATTTCCTTCGACCCCTAAGGCGGTACATAATGACGGTTCCCTTCAAATAGTAAGCAACACACGCCAACTGACATGAAATGTTTTCTTGTTTACATGTTTGTTTGTTTTTTTTCTATTTGTGATTTCTTTCGCTGGCTGACTTCTGTTGCATGATATTGCTAATCACAAAAGTAAGTTATGTGTGTACATACAGTTTTGACATTAAAGTATATGCGTTATTGCTGTGAACTTTGGTACCCGGTTTTTAAATAACACTGTTTTTAATTTTCCAAATCTAAATAAAACAATAATACGATAAAAATATTTGGCTTGGTGCAATGACCGCATTTTCTCCTTCTCTCTCCCTGTCTGCTTGTGCATCTTTGACAAACTTTCCATGGGCTACATTTAAAAGCATTAAAACAACTGCTGAAAAGATGCCGTATCATTTAGTAAAAAAACCCCGTGAACATGCAGTATAAGTACCACTGAAAAAAAACGTATTGTCTTGAAAGGATTAGTAAAAATAATCATTTGAAAATTTGGATTAGCCTATCCTTGCATGGAATAATACGATCGCCTCTAGGGTGTCTTGACTTTGCAAAGTGTTTCCTTAGGGATGTAAGTGTTTTGCCAGCCTGTATTAGTCATTGGAGACTTGTACATTTGTGGTTGAGCTATTTTACATTTATTCTTATAGCCCAAACGAAGATTCGAAACTGCTTGAAAGTACCAGCATATTACGACAAATTTGACGCTTTAAAGCGGATGGCAATTTTAAAAGTCTTCTGGCTGGCACAACGTAACATTACAAGACAACCCAAACTCTAACTACCCCACTGGAAAAATGTTGAAGTATCATTGAACAATATGCGTAAATATAGGTGATGCGCATTCAAGTTATTGAAAATGATTCACAATAATAAAGGTGAAGACATGGGTTCGAAGCACTTGTAACAACGTACAGCTTTGCCGACATTCAAAACAACGTAAATAAAGAGCCATATGTAGCAAATGGCAGAGAATCCTATTGCTTAGTTAATCATAGGAAAGATGACCGATGACCGGGGGAGAACATCCAGGACCGATAATGCATGTTTACAGGGCGCTCTCAGCGGTACGTTTCAGTTATACTCACTTATGTTTATGGTGAAAAGCATCCCCGTGGCCTTTGAACCGTGTTTCGACAGTTACTGAGTTGGCGAACCCGATGACCTGCTGATAACTGCGAGGTAACTGCTGTTGCTTAGAATATTTTCAAGGACTCTGTCCATTCAAGTGAAATTTGACAGGGGTCGTGACACGACAATAAAACCTTGCAAAAGCTAAGCCAACTGCCCAGGAAGGTCAAACGTTGATAAGATGTACTCTGATATGAACAGCAGCCCACAGAAAAAAAAAAAAACAAAAAACAACAAGGCTCGAATATATCGTCATGTAGTTCTTTATTTCCAAACGTCCAGCATAGTAAGATTTGGTTATAATGTAATTCAGCGTCATATCTTATTCATCCAGTCTTCCTGCTCAATTATGGGTTTTTATTAAACCCCAATATTATATTGGCATATTTAGGGACCCTGTTTTATAATTTCGACGGCTCCACTGACACCACTTTGACGTTTGTAACATTCGTAAGTCAGAAATAGATTTATTTTGTCTCGTACAAGTAGAGTGTAAGCATGGTGGTTGTGTAAAGGTGTTGTATTAATCATTAACCCAAATCTTCAATGCATTCCAAACAGAAGCACGATGATATACTGTGCAACCGAGATTCAAATGTTCATACCCGGCACTATCATGGTTTTACCGAAAGTACAGGCGATTAAGACGATATTCATACGTATATACTTAAGAGCACTATACCAATACCGACATCGAGCCTGTAAACATGTAAAAACACCGTCATTTATGTCACCTTTGTGACACAGTAACTCGCGACCGTCAGGATGTTTGAAACTAGTCTACACAGTGCCAAGCATGTCCCTACATCAAAACCGTGCTCAGAAGTTTTAGGTCGAAAGGCTCTCTAAGCCTTGAATAAACTTAATTCCAAAAACAATCGGAAAGATGCGAGTAACTGGGACGAAATTGGTTCATTTTGTAAGGTAAAAGATCAGACAATCTACATTGGCGACATCTCTGAACTTCTTCGTCGTTGTGCAGTATGTTTTTCAATGTGAGCCATTAAATGCTATTTCCTTCTCATCGTATAAACATGTGATGAATCATGCACAGCAGCACGGCACTACCGATAAGTTCGCCCAGTTTTATGAGTTGCATACTTGCATAGAGTTAGTGGTTACATTGATGCTTCTTTCCGCGGCTTCGACCTGACGTTTATTAAGCGTTACTGCGTTTAGTTTCTTCAGAACACTACTGTAAATTCGCTTAAAACACACCAGACCTAGTTTTATGACGACGTTTCAAGGTCTCTATCTTTAAAGCCGTTTGACGCGATTAAGGTGGCATGTTTGCGACACCCATTATGCAAGATGTAGTTGGATGGGGTAACATGCAGAGACAAGCTTTCGAAATGAATCTTTTCCCGCTTTATTTCACATTGCACATGAAACTTAATGATTCCTGATTTAATGATAAGGCCATGCTTCATTCCAACGTTTTCCATAGTCATTTTGACGCAGTAGATTGGCCAAATTTAGGCCAAACTCGGCCGATCCTCCACCTTAATACTGCGTGGTATGACGTCAAACGCATTCCTAATATATGTGTTCATGGGATTTTGCTGTTCCAAGTAACTGCCTACCGCGCGTGTTTTCCAAGAACCACAGTACCTCCACCATGGAGGGGTGGTGTTATGAACGACAAGCACTCAATAATGTAGAAAAAATCGAAAATGTCATTCAATGTTGTTTTTTTTTGTTCATTTTTCATATAACGACATTTCAACATCACCATATGAATGACTTGGGATTGAGCCAAAGCTTATAAAATCATTGGCAATAAATTACACGCTTTGCACTATCGTGTATAGATTATTTTTTTTTATTGACTATCGTTTGAGGAGTGCATGCCATGGTGTCGGCAGTAATCATTGATAGTACATATCCATTTTAGCTAGGTCAATGTATGTTATGTATTTAAATACAGTTCTCAATGAACAGAAGAAGATACAAAAGCAAATCATATTGTATGTTTTTCACAATGTATATTCCGTGCTAAGAACAACGTTTATTAATGAAACTCAGTAAATACTATGTTTTGGTAGCGACATACCGAAAGTTAAATTTACATTACAGATTAATCAGCATTGATTAAAAGTAGCTTTTCTAATGGACATAAATTCAATCACCTGGTTATGCTAGAGTTACTCTATGCTCTGCCAATGCTTTGGGCTTATTTCAAAGTGTCGTTATGAAAACAAATATTATTTTAACGATTTTCAAGACCTCTTACGACTAAAGTATAATAGTACATCACAGCCCACACTATGTGGGAGATAAGCCCCAGAGAAACTTGCTTATCTCTATCGATCGATCTATCTACCGTTCTATCTACCGATCTATCTTTGACAATTTATGAACTTGAAACGGAGATGTCATGCGACACGATTTAAATTAAATTGGGAGAATTGGATGAGAGTAATTATTAGGAAAGGGTAACGAAATCGAACTGTTTATAGCTGAAATAAACACAACATTGAGTCAGGGCACATTTTAAATGACACTGACTGATTTCACTTTAAATCAATCAAAAACCTCATTTTGGTCGAGGCAAAGTAACAAACTGAGATAAGTAATGATATTTCAGTATCGAAGAAACTACCGACAAGCTCACACATTTACTCCAAAAACGCGTAATGTTCAAATGTTTTGAACAATATTGCATGAGAAACTATCATGCACTGATTCTTAATCATTACATTTCAACAGAATCGTACATTCTGAATAAAATTTTAAAGATGGTAGGCAAATATGGTGTAATATTAGACAAATTTCTAAAATTCTTGCGAAATTGTGTCCAATTATCCAAATTTAGTTCAAATCATGTTAGGCAACACGCTTATGCGTGATATAAAGTTTGAACAATTGCAGTAAAATGCTCCTATTTATAAGCAAATGGCTGTTGACATCCAATAAGGAACTTGTCCTTACAGAGCGTGCTCTTGTGTACACTCTTTCAAAAGTCAAAATTCTCGGTCACAAGACTTAAAAAATTTACTGACTTTCCTAAAGGCACAATTTAGTGATTTTTAACATCTATATAAAAAGTACTAACGACTAAATTCACACTGTAAAATATATGACAGGAGCATGGTAATTTGAAATAACAGAAAAGTCCGGGTTCTTGTACATTTATCAGTACGTATGTAGTTTCCACATCTCATGAATATGAAAGTTACTTTTATTTGTTTATTCCACCCCGCTGTTGCTATTCAGTCGAAGCTTCCGTTCAGATACCGTGGGGTTGCACTACCTGACTTCTTTGCTTCCGGCGTTTATTCTGATCTCGATTGGAACCGATGAGTGGCAAATCGAATCCTTCGTTCGGTATTTTTCCCTTGGAAGTATTCTATAAAGTGTGTCGCTGAAAAGAACACATAATGTGATAAAAGGTAAAGGTGTTTCAACACTAGTTTAATTCACCTGCTATACAAAGTTAGTATATATGTTATTTCAATAGAATCTGGAAAGACATCCGTCAAGATTAGATCGATGTTTTCAGTCATAAATTCAGATAAAAACCGTCACCTATAAGCTCAGGACTTAATTTTTACCTATTCCTTTTGACTGCCTTTAATTTTGCTTGCACCTCCATTCCGTCCTTTAGGAACAAGATAGTCTGTCTCTGTCTGGTTTTCCCGAGATGCATCGGCATCTGCGTCAGAAGTGAGATCCTGAGTTACTTGATCGGTATTTGATTTGTTCCCTCCTGCAGAAGAAGTAGATGGTATCATTGAAGATACGGTCTCTACATGAGTGTTTTCATGTTGTAAACTGTATTTCAGATTAATACATTTGAAAGCACCTCCACATATCGAAATTCTTCTTTATTACGTAATTATTGACTTGTTTTCATATTTGTCCATCAATTTTAATTGAAATGGTTCTTTCTCCTCTATCAAGGTGCTTAACATATTAGTGTTGTATCATATCGTATCCTATCATACATTACATGAACTGGCCCAAATCGCCGTATGTTTGTCCCCTGTTTTACGCCTTCACTAGTTGGAGAAATGCAGCTGTCTGTGGCTGGATCGGGTCAACAAAAGGTCAACGCAACAACTGCGGGGCGGGGTTGACATTTTGATGACCAACATAGCATTTCCACAGCTACGTCTGCATTAGTTGCGTTCATAGTTGCACGCCTCGGCGCTCTCCGTGCACAGGATGCTTCTGAGGGTTTATTTATCTTACGATGGTGTTTACGCCTGAGCCAAGTTAAGAGGGTCAGTCGTCGGAACTGCGCTCAAAGGTCGCTAGGGACCCATACGCCAAATGTAAACAACGCATTCAAGGTACGTTGGCTATTGATGAAAGTTAAAACATGTTTGTTATAATGCACGTCGTAAAATTTAAAGGTTGCAGCTATGTTGACATGATGCATGTATATAGTGTATGAAATACAATGTCTATAAACAAGATAGTCGCACGCGTTTCCGACGTTTAACGCAACTTTGAGAATTATAAGAATTCAACAACAGACTCGGATCGCCACCAGTGACTGAGTGCAAGGAGAACAGGATGGATAAACTACTGTTTTAGTCGACCTGATTATTTTTCCTGTACACTTGCGCAAATAAGCCGATCCGCGGCGATCGATACAGTGCTCTTATGACGAAGTGATGCGATATATTCAGTCATGGAAACAAAGAAAGCATGCCCAATGAAATTTCAGGTCGATAAAGCTTTAGCTATATCGTGCCGAAACCAACCCCTATTGAGACCGGATCCCTGCTAAGCGATCGGAGGAGTAAGTTCAGAACTTTACGGACTTAGTTTATGGCTGCATGCTGCCTCCTTGTCCCAGAGTAAGCTAAGACTCTGGCGTTACCGCTGTAATCCTGATAGACTGTCCTGGAAAGATGCTTCCACCGACCTTCCAGTTGGCATACTTGGCCTTCCAGACATTCCCTAGCTGTGAGATGCAAGAGCTAACTTTCCGACAAAGTAATAGCATCAAGGTTTAGCTCTTAGAAGTAAGCTGTTACTGTATACGCTGATGCTATATTTAATCATTAAAGAGTTTAAGCAGAATATCTAAGACCTGTTATATACGACTGCCAGTGTTTTATTGGCCTGGCTTTGGCCGTTAACCCTAGAGGAACTTCGCCGGCTAGTATCATTAAGTCAGAAACCCTTACGGCGCCCTTCAGCAGTGTAATGCGGTCTCGCTCTATAGTATTGTAGTATTTGCACCACTATTGGTATGACATTATATGTAATATAACATTATACCGAACAATGCGATATCGTCTCATGTCATACTATGCGAAATAATTTGGTAATAGTATTGCTAGTCTTATGGCTATCTCTGAAAAATAAGGGTCTTTGCAGTACTACAATTGCCAAGTGATAATGTACAACATTGTCGGAATCGCAACACTATAATGTCATTTGCTATACAATGATAATTAAGTTCATGTTTGTGTATGATTATATGTAAATTTTATAGTGGAATTATGGACATGATGTCATCACATGTTTATTCTTACCTATCTCCCGACTATTTCCATGATCACGACAGAACTCATCTTCATTCTGTGTCTTGTTGGCTTCATTGTCAACACGATCAACTTTGGAAATACTGGAAAAGAGCACAAGCGTCGACATTACTGTATAGAATATTTCATTTTAAATATAATAGACTACACGCAACATATTTTGTGCAATTATGATTTAATATGGACATGGAATCCTCAATTTTACTTAAAAGGAATATATATCCACTTACCTATCATATTTAGTTCCTGATGGCAAAAAATATAGACACATGCGTGAACTTGTTTGTAAGATACGTTAGAGAATGTCATGACAAGGAATCGTCCTTCGATATTTGAAGTTAATAACTCAATCAATTTATACTTCTCATTTGTATGATCATGGTCAATGTTGCCTGTGCCTGTCAAAATAGCTGATATCATGGTCTTTATCTCCGTCCTTAGTTAGCAAATATATATATATATATATATATATATATATATATATATATATATATATATATATATGTATATGTGTGTGTGTGTGTGTGTGTGTGTAAACAAATTACTTCAAGTACAAAGTAATGAAATCTAACGAGACATCTGTATACTTCGATATATATATATATATATATATATTTATATATACATTCGAACTATCTAAGCTCTTTCAATCAATTAATAGAGAAAGATATAAAAGTAGAGAATAGTATTATTGCATCGTTCTTCAGAATAAAATTAAACATTATTGAAAACACTAGCATGTTACAAATGATTCCATAGTATAACTGTGACTTCGAAAAAAACCAAACAAACATTACCTGAGCTTCCACGTCTTCGACGTTTTATTTTATTTCTCTTACAGTGATAGCATGTCCCTCCTGCGACTCCTAAAACTACAGCAGTTACTACTGGTACAACAATGGCCAAAACCATTATAATTGTAGATTTACTAGTAGTCGGTTTATCTATAACGGCAAGATTAAATGTGTATCAACTTTGGAGCACTATATCTATCTGAGGCTTATGAGAATACTAGGGCTCATAGCAAATATATGGTTAGCCTTCAGTAAAAACATAGATGTTGTCAGGCTAGCGACAATATATATATATATATCTGTTTCTCTATATACCTTTCTCATAGCCTGTCTTTCTTATATATATATATATATATATATATATATATATATATATATATATATATATATATATATATATATATATATATATATATATATATATATATATATATTTATATACACTTGTCCAATACAAAGTTTCAATACAAAAAGTGGAGCAAGATATATTAGGGTTGCTGGAGAAATGATTTTACAATTTCATCTCTACAACATTGTTTCGTGAGTCTCGAGACTCACTCATCAGGAGACTAGACTGGAGTGAATCTACATGGGGTACACATTGCTGGTTACGCAGATGATGGAATTTGGTTGAGATTGACAGTTGTTGCATAACAATATTTTGCTGCTCCTATGAATATCCATGTCTAAGGAGAGGACTAATTTACGTGGTGGGATGTATTTGGAAGTTACTAGTTGTTGCACAACAATGCCTTGCTCGGACAACTGAACAGAGTTTCCCAAAAGTGACAAATAATGAGATATATACGGGCGAGATATGTGCCACTGCAAAAATCAAAGTGCAAGTCTATAAACATGGACGACCGGGATCGGGATTGACAGGTTGACACCGGCGAGAACCGGTAACGGAAGCGTTATGAGCGGGTACGTAGTCTAGGTCATCAAAAGGAAAATTTCGGGCTCGCCGAATTCGTGATATTTTGTGACATTCTACCTTGTGACTTAATATCATAAGAACTACCGTTTCGATCTTGTTGTTGCCTTCCCTTCATAATTGTATTTGAAAAGATTATAAGTAAATTTAAATATAATATTATCGCTGTCCGGAGCCAACGCGGTAAAGCTAACCTTCGAGCCGATAGCTTTTTTATGTAGGGAAAGCGCGAGACAATGACTGACAAGTTCACGTGACCGAATCCATATGTCTGGTAAGTAAAGATGGCATTCGGTGTGTCAAAAATTCAATTTGATAAGATTTGTGAACGAAAGTACGCGGTAACTGTTTAAATGACTACAGGATGATTAGCCGTTTTACTCATTCAATGGAATTAATTCGGTTCAACTTACACAAACAAAAACCAGCAGTACACAACTGAAGCGCAAATTTTGGATGGTTATGAATCATCATGACATTGTGCACTCCCTATCACTTCTTTTTATTGAAGCCGTTCTTATATTCACGTATAGTCTTGACATTGACAACAGAGATCGGTAGATAATATCTACTAAATAGAAACGTCTCGCGATCGACAGCTGAATAATGCGCCTGTTAAAAAAATTAGTTTCACAATGGTAGTGTTAAAGTTTTGAAATCACACCAGTATGGGTGATATCCATAGTCTGACGAGGACTAGGTGGTATTGTGTTTGATGCTTCACATGTGTAATTCCCAAAATACGACTCATTCATGATAATGACTGTCAGTGTGCTCGTCGTTGTCGTCTCGTCGGTAACAACCGTTGTTATCTTCCTGCTTTCTTCATCGCCAGGAATGATGCCATCACTACCATTAAACCAAAGTATGTCCGGTGCCGGGAAACCGTTTGCTTGGCAAACCAAGGCAACGGCTTCATCAATTTTGGCTTGAAAGGTTGTTTGAAGTGTTTTGTTGAGAGCAGCCGGGTCTGAAAAGTGAAAGAAGAAGTTCATGACAGCAGGTAACTACAGCACACACTTATAAGGTGTCACTTCTTTCTACGAGTGACTTCAATTCAAAGAACGTTCCTAATCAACCTGATATATTACCATGACTGCATACACGTAGTAGACCCTCGTTCTATCCTTCAACAAAGATGGAAGTAACTATGAACTCAATTAGCATTACGGCGCAAGACGTTGACCTCTCAGCAGATTAAACGTCACCTCATTAAATACAACACTCACAGTGTACGAGGATTTTTTTTTCTTCTGACGAACAATCTTCACTGCCGTCGTGAAACTTGGTGAAGGCTTCACATTTGTAGACACCACTTTCTGATCTTAATATGTTTGACACTTGATAATGAATTTCTGATGCGTTATCAGAAATTATAATTTCTTCATCGCGCAATATTGTTATTTTGTAGGGACCAGGGTTTCCATTGATGGTTTCACAGTCGATAGAAACATTTTCTCTTTCTGTTACATTGGCTGTCGGAGTTACTGTCATACGAACTTTTGATAAATCTGTGAAAAAATGTATATGTATTAACTTCTGATAAATTATACACACACAAACACACCTACACACACAAACACACACCCCCACACCCCCACACACACATATATATATATATATATATATATATATATATATATATATATATATATATATATATATATATATATATATATCATAGCTCAAACATGGGACTATGTGCCCGAGGGTAGGTGACCATTTGCCCGACGTAAGGAGGGCAAATGGTCTTCTGCCCCGAGGGTACATAGTCCCTTGTTTGAGCTATAATGTTTTTTTTACATGCCTATCTTACTCAGTTTGCACCAAGAATATTTACGTTTATTGGCAAATAATAGTCAAATGCTCTATTTTCATTTTAGACGAAAAACGGTTAAAAATAGAACGATTTTCATCATCGAATGGCGCATTCGTTTAAACTACTGTTATGCAGTTTATCAATATTTTTATGCGAAATTTTCCAAAAACTGGATTTTCTGTGCAAAACATGAAATTTCAAGACTTTTACATCCAAAAGTTTTCAAGTTGAAAATAGTTCCGGTTCACGTTCAGTCCAGTGATGACTATGCGGCCCGCAATGTCATCGGCGAGTTACCATTGAATCCTATGGACGTTCGATATGCGAGGCATGTAATAAATATATATATCTCTATGTAAGATAGAGAGCGATCATAAAAGCAATGTTGATAAACTTACATTGTACACCTATGATGACTGGTTCCTTACATCTTACTTCTGACCATTTCTGCCGTGGCAATGTAAAATGTTGAAGTTCACAGTCATAGGCTGCTCCATTATCTGATTTTTCTGTTTGCAAGGTCACCAAACTATGTTGCCCTTCTTGTCTATAGATCTCACTTCCATTTTTAAACCACACAAGTTCACCTGGTGCATTCTCGTTCAAGTCAATGGTGCAATTGAATGTAGCATTTTCTCCTGCCTTCAAAATGTTACTTGGTTCGACCGAACATATTGGTAATTTTTCTGAAACATTCAACATTTTTTTAACGTCAGTGTAAGGCAAAGTGGTAATTTTTTTTGTAAACACGAAAAAGTCTTGTAATTTCGTTTTTACATCTTGTGTCGATTTCATTCAACAGTTAATAACTCGATTGCCGCAAGAGGCCCTTGGTTGGCCACTAGCCATCTATTTTCAAAAAAAACCATTCACTTTATGTCCTACGACACTTACCGATCACGTAAAGGTGTGCCTTAGCCCGTTCGTCGATGTAGTCCTGATCACCACACTCATAATTATCTTCATTCTTCATAGTCACGTTCCGTATACGGAGATTGTACTCAACATTTTCTTTGTCTCCTACAATCTTATATTGAGGGTCACTCCTTACAGTTGTATTTCCAAGTGTTATTGCCTGCTGGCCTTTCCCATATACGCCTTTATACCACGCGGCAAGGCCACTGACACCGTACGTACAGTTTAGCTGTGTAGTGTCTCCTGGCATGACAAGTGTATCGTTTGGGGTTATGACGAAGAAACTATGGCCGACACCTGTTTAGTAAGCAGAATATAACATGTCATTCACTGGTTGAGTAGATGCGAAGTACAATAAATTGTCTACAATCGTGTTTTCTTCACCTTCAATTGAATTGAGAAGACTTGTGAACTAAACATTGTATTTTAGGAATTTTTAAACAACTAGATATGTCTGGCTTCGCTGATGAATCTCTAAGAGTTGCCGTACACATCACAATTGATTGTGAAATGAAACATATCTGGCGCTGTGAGACGTGCCTTTTCAAGAACGATCATACAAAATGTCGGCATTGAGGGGCATTTACAATATTTAATTGCAGAGAACGATTGTGTATACTTTGTCCCGAAATTATGCGTTACCGCTATTTCCGCAAAAAACCATGGCTATGTGAATATGTCACTAAAATTCTTCAATCGATAAGCGACTGTCAAGATTGAAAATGTTCGTACTTAATTTCACACATGATGTCAAGTAGATATAAATGATCGTATTTATGTATGGCAGTCTCCTAACAATTTATTTTCAGGAAATCTGCGTTCATTCTCAAAACATCAAGAGTAAATTCCTTTAATTGGGCGTGATTACGAATATATATAGTAGCATTAAATAGTGCTTTAGCAACAACAAGCAAGAAACAAGGTGAAACATCTCTTGAACTTCATTACAATTGGCCGCTGCCAAAATAAGCAAACAGCGAACAAAAAGTGGCATACAAATCATACAGGAGCCCCTGTCAATTGTTAAGATGATTGAATTATTTCATTCAGGATCGGACCCAGCTGAAATCATTCTGCAATCGTGTTAGGATATTGGATCACAGGATAAACACGACAATCAGCAATTTCGTACGTTGCCAAATGTCCTTATCTCCCAACTAAGTATTGGTTACTAGGCAATTTTTGACCTCACAGCAACACCTACGTTTCGTAGAATTTAAATGATACCATAGTTGCCTGATAAATGTTAGGAAAAAACACATATTGAATGTCATTCAATGTTGTCAAAGATTTGTACAAGTCTTATAAAGATAAAATCGTCAAATACACCGTTTATTCAACGCTTATAGCAACTCCACTGACAGCCATGCAGACTACATCAATTTCACGTACCAGATGGGGAAAAAACTGTGACAGTCGTATTTTTTTTATATTTTGCTCCCTCCCAAATTGAAAAATCTTAAACCAATAGTAATTTTTGTTAATTTATTTGTACACAAAAAGGGCAATAAATTTCGCCCTTCAAAATACAGTCGCGCATGCTATATCATGTTCACAAAAACACGCCCGGTGACAGTGCATATCTCAGGGTCCATATATTCTGTGAAGTGAAAAGACTTAGGTCGATGACACACGGGCGCGCGACCTGCTTTCTTTATCATCACTGCACATTTGTTTCTATAATCAGTACGGAATTTCGCGATGTAGTAAGCTTCATTTTGAGTTTAGTCATACAGGGCCGGAGATCTAAGAGCAAAACAATGGTTACTTTGTCTAAGGCTTGAACTTGGCAGTGTTGTTACTACCGACTTCGCCTGTGGTTGTTGGCATACGACCTTGCTGCAAAGAGCTGCATGTGCTCGACCGGACATGGACACTATTCATGGACACTATTCATAAAACGTCTTTTTCATTATTCATTGCCGCTTGATTGTCTTGCTTTTATCCTTACAGTCTTGCTTCCACTTTTTGTATGTGCTTTATCTAACCCTAGATCCATCGAAGGATTGTAGAGCGGGCTCTCTTGACAATCAGAATGCTTGATGCCCTATTTAACCACCAAGCGTTCCATGTTCCACCTACAGATCCAGGGTAAGTATTTATCAAGATTGAGATTATAACTGACATTTATAGCGCACGAAAATCAAACGAACCCAAAATGCATCTGTGTGAGGACTTTATAATCGCTATCGTGGTCGTCAATGTCTTGGTTTTCCGTAGCTTTGGTAAAAGAATTGTTGTGTTTTTGCTTATATGTTCGCGTTCGGTTCTCGTGACGAATGACACGTATACGTATACATATTTGAACGAAAACGACTAACTTTATTCAGGAAACGATAGCAACGGAACGTTAGATCTTAGGAGGGGTGGTAAAAAAACAGAAGAAAACTCATTTTAAAAGCAAAAGGTTAGGGAAAAAATTCAGAATCTGACTAGTTTGCAAAAAAAAGTCAGAACTCAAATGTGTTAACAAATCTGCAAAATTCTTTACAATCTTGAATTTTTTTTCTGATTTTTCCAGCAGCAGGAAGCAGCTGTCTGTATTACATCCCTTAAAATTGAAGTTGCGATCATTTCATCTTTTCATTGATGCCGTATCTCTGACCACTTCAAATGATTAATTTATAAAATTCGTTTTCTATTCGTTTCAAGGTAAACAAGGTAAATCACTGAAACTGTTGTACGGTTGCCAGGATAGAAAGTTACATTTTGCCGTTTTAAGGTCAAAGTGTACAGATACAGACCAATTAAGCAGTTATTTAATTTGTTATTTGTTTTGTTACGAGAAAACCTGATAAAACTGTGACGTATGTGGCCATTTACACACATGTCGATATGTGGCCTATGTCACGAATATAAAACAGCAAAATCAGCACAAGATAATGTTATTAGACCCATGTTGCCTGGTTTATATTTGAGCTATGACAGATGTTTTTACCCATCTTGACGTTAATCATGGACATCATGCTATTTTCCTTGACTTGGGGCTGAGGAAATAACATGTTTTTTACATGTAGGTTGCTATAGCCCTCATCTGTTCAATATGAATCTGATCCATGGTTAATTCCCAGCATATTGAAAGGAATATCGATTTGTCTGTAATAACTTTTTTGTTCTGTGAATCAAGTATTATTTAGAAATGCTGCACCACATGGAAATTCCCGGAATCATCAACTTGTCAAATCCACGTGTAAACCATGAGATACTCATGATATTTGACCGGGTGATTTTTTGTTATATACATGTAAATTTAAGCACAACATGAATGACTTTATTATGATTAGTTCAGAAAGCTTCAAGGGCAAGCACTAGTAAAATTTAAAGATAAACTTGATAGATATCGGTTGTCAACTTGCTTCATGTTACGATTAAAGAGAAAGAACTCAGTGGATTATGGTTGGCAAAACACTCAAACACTAATTTCATCACTCAAGGACACAGTAAGGAATGTACACGTAACTATATAGCTAAATGAGTCCCAAGCTAACAGCCTGTGTGTTCTGATAGTAGACTACAAGATGGTGTGCAACAATTAGCAATACTACTATCAGCTATCCACTTAGCAATATATGTATGTATGTTTGGGTGATGTTTAATTGTCATTTATTTATATGGATTTAACGAATGGAATGTAAAACTTTAAAAAAATAAATCTGACAGTTTACCAAGGAAACAAAATAACATCATGACTCACTTAAAAAAAGGAAAATATAAATTTACAATTATATTCACAATACAATTATAATTGTAATATAATTTACAATTATATTACAATTATATTCGCAATCTGATTCTGCATACCCCTCCCATGGAAATCATATCATTTGACTACATTTGCAAATGTGAAAGGATACATTCTGCACACACATATTGACAAATAACACAACACTCCCCTTCAAAAGAAAGCGAATAAAAGAAAGCGAATGACAGAGCTCCATGAGCGGAAATTCAATCTTGTAAGAACGCAAATATAAAGACATGGAAATAGCAATAAAAGTCCGATCCCTATCCTTCACAAGTCCAAACGCTGTGGTCTCTTTTATACTTGTTGTGAACATGAGAATACCCCTTAGCACTAGCTCTGTTGCTAGACACTCAGTAGGCTGCATTCGCAAATAACGATTGGGGGTGGGGGTAGAGAAAGTTGCGATTTAAATCTCTTTTTTTAGATTCCCCCTCAATACTCTAAAAAATTCAAATGATCCCTCTATATGATCAAAATGTTTCAAGTCCCCCCAACTATCACAAGCCCGCATATTTGTAAAGAATGCACGAGCAGAAAAAATAAACACGTATTGCACCGTTCCACTTGCAGGTGTTCAACACTACCTGTTTATCAGTTTGTAAAGTAATATTCCTAAGGCAAGTTCTTGAACTGGTTAATTTTTTAAACGCATCTGTGAACTTTTTGCATTTATCGGTCTCAGGCAATTTGAGTTAATCAAACTCCGGCCAGGTTAATTGCTCCTTGCGAAGAGCACACAAAATGACTATCATGAGAGAGCATGCAAATTGTGAATTCTGGCGATTTGCCATAGTGTAAAAAACTGAGCACAGTGACCTACCAAAATTTGTTTCAAAGTACAAGAAGAAGAAGTATATGCCCCTCCAAATTGACAATACTGGAAGATTAAAATATTCCATGAGATAAATGTGGGTGAAATAATGGCATAGTTTTTCATCTAGCCTTTACTATTTAAAGTGTTACTTTTGTATTATTTTACGAACAGAATGTCAAAATTTAGAAAATCAAGCATGTTGTACCAAGCGTTTTTCTTGAATATTTGATGAAAGTCATTTGCAAGAATTCAAAAATTCCCGATAATTTTTCAAGTCTCCTTGTCTTCTATGTGTTACTCTCTGGCCTGACCTTGTGTACAAGCCTATTTCACTGTGATGAGCGTCATTTGACCAAAACTCTTTCTTCAACTACCATGCAAATCAGGGTCAGAGCTGTCTCCGTCACTGCTCAGGTATGCAGTGACAGTGACACTGCACACTAGCAGGGCTGTACCTGATAGTGACATTGCCCTTTGGGAGTAGCTGTATTGACTTTGAGAATTTTGGTATTTTTTTCAGTTTATACAAATGTGTTCTTGTTCTACTCCCTGCAGCATGTTGAACTGACCAGTATTTAGCTTGCCAACACAGCCTGTGTATGTGTACCATGCATTGTATCACTGACAACTCACTGTCAATCTGGACGACCCTAATTAAATTAACACCTAATGCATATATATATATATATATATATATATATATATATATATATATATATATATATATATATATATATATATATATATATATATATATATATATTCTTTGTCGACAAAATGGATATTGTGTGTTTGAGCATGCTGTAGGAAGACAGCAAGAAACTGTAGTTGATATATTGCATAGAAATATTGCGAAAGTTATCAACAGTTGCAACTTCTGCCCTATTACAAGGCTCAAGTTTGTTTTACAACAAATCACAAGTTTAGATTTTTTCGAGATAAAAGTAATTAAATGTGGCAAAATTGTTCTATTTTTTTTAATTATTACTAACATTACATCAATTTGATGATATAAAAATGGAACAAAAACGTGGAATAGGAAAATGTTAAACATAAAGGGAACCCCCCAAAAATTACAAGTGTCCCTCTCTACTAACACTAAAATTTTCGAATCCCCCCTGAATTCCTCCAGCCCCCCCCCTAACCATTTTGTGAACGTAGCCTTACAATGACAATACAGAAGTGTAGACTATGTTTGCTATCCAATAAACACCCAGTATTTCTTTAAAAAAAACAACAAAAAACAAGCGTGTTTACAAACTTACGCAGGGGTCGAAGTGGTGGCAGCCAGAGTCATTTTACATTGACAACAAGAGAGCAATCAATCAGGTGTGAAATTGTTGGTCTGGCTACACAAGCCACTTGACTTTTACGGCACAATCTCGTTGAAGAGGTTTATTTCTTGGATAAAGAAATCACTCAAATTTGCAAGGATTCTGTCTCTAATGGGGCTATTTGTGACTTATATTATATATATATCTAATATGTAAATGCTTAAATTTTGGGAAAGGTACAATTCCCTTCAGATACAGTTTATTTGCGATGTGATGTAAGGCCCTTGTTTATATCTTGCGTACAAGGTTATATAATTTCCTGGAAGCAGCAGGATTCACATTCGGCCGGGCTGGAACCTGCAAAGGAGACCAACCCGGACCCCGCTGATTTTATCACGGGGGACACATTACCTCAATCGTACCGGGATTTCGTTGTACTTTTGGCAGCGATCAGTGCCGAAGTACAACCAAATTATGCTAGAGACGTTGCGTTAGAACAGGAGTGAAAAACCCAACTATATACGGCCCTTTTTAGGGCCACTACTACCTATTCAAAAATGAGAGTTACCGGAAACCTTCATCAACATGTTATACTTTGATTTAGAAGCATACTTTTTTAGCGACTTTGGATTTCCAGTAAAATTTGCAGCCTAATTTAGCTAAGAAGGCATGGTAAAGGTAAATATAGAGAAAAGTTTAAATTAGCTGCATGTTAATGGATTTAGACACCTCGCTAAATTAGCTAAAACAATGTTCAAGCTAAAGAGACATGTTTTACAGTAAGCTGCACGTTCCATTGCATCGAGCACGGTCCCTCCACAAAAGGACCGTGCATCGAGAAATAGAAAGACGCATAAAGTTTATTTCTGAAATCGCCACTTCTGTTCTGTTACAAAGTGATTGCAAATAACTGAATTCGATAGCAATGTAATAACTGCCTGATGACAATTAATAACGTACATTTACCAAATAATACAGTAATGATGGGCTCGCTCAATTATAAAGTACCTCAGTCGCTTGTTTTCGAAACACGCTGGCCGGCCGTGCTGAAGTGAACACCGTACCGCCGGACGGCCATCCTGTATCACGTGCATTCCGTATCGGAAAACAAGCGCCTGAGTAATGTATGAAGTAATGCGCCTCGCATGGCATAACACACAAGAATCAGACGATATGCGATAGGTGAAATACGGTTTGTATAGAGTTGTTATTTTTTTTCCCATGGCATTTGCTTTCTACAGAATTTAATCCATTAACGAGTATCATTCCGAAGTTCATCGTTGTGTCGTTTTTCCCTTTGTCTGGACACGTAGAATATGCCATCATTCTGTTACGCGTGTTGCGCATCCCATTAAACACGTCAATCAGTACAAGGTGTTAACAACATAGCCATCGTCAAGTGTGATCATCTTTTGTTACGTTATTAGGATGTACATGACAAAATTTCTCTTCGGGGGGTTCGTTTTGTTGATCAACTCGTTCTTACCTTTGGCTGCAATCCGGCATATGGCGGTTTTTCACCGCCATCCGGAGATTAGGCGAGATATGAACCTACAACGTTTGTGGCAGCCTGTTTTGGCATCAACGTCGGAGTAATGTTCGGCGGAGCAAGGTTTCTTCGAGGGGCTGGACGTTTTGGCCGTCTTCGTCACTGAAATTCCCCGTGTTTGGCCTGATATGGCATTTATTGCGTCGATATAGGCCTCTCAACTGTATACGACTGCGATTCAATAGTACGTGCGATAACTCTGCCCGGTTACCAAGCTTTTGTTGATCAGGTTTTGCTCGCGAACGGCTTGTTATGGCATTAGCTCCCGCAATGAACGACGAGGTTCCCATTGTCTCTTTATAGTGTCCTCAGCTGACGGCTCTGTGTCTTAGCTCTAATTCCCAAAACGTCCGGCAAGGTAGCAGGTGAGCGGGGCACTCTGCGTGAGTGTTTGGCCATTCCGTCACGATGACCGGTAGAGCCTTGAGCTCGGCGTCGCGAGTAGTATCATTATTGAACTGATCAAGTTGTTGAGGTGCCGCGTTCTTTATCTCTTTTGCACGTGATAATACGCGATAAAGGGTAGAGTCGTGACCATTGCAATCTTTGTCCCAGCCTGCGATGATATGCCACAGAATGTCTTATCCATATGTCCCTGGAACACGTTTTGAGCACACTTATCCCCATGGGCTATGCAAGGGTAACCTGCTGTAGCAATATCTGCCAATATAGCGCCCTGATCATCTAATGGTATATTCAAGTAGAGCGCGCAGTGTCGTTGACTAACTATTTAGTCAAACGACGTCGATGTTGGTCAGTGCGGTCGTCTGATCGCGTGCTTAAAGTCCTTCTGATTAGAAACAGAGACGAACTTCTCCCATTTCTTTGTGATACAAACGCAACTGCTGACCCATCCAGCCTGTTATGACGGTTATTTCTTTTTCTACTAGTTTATCCAGCTCCTTTTTAGAGAGTCGCGTAGCGCGTACGTCAGGCGTCGCAGGGGATGGGCGACAAGCGGAATGTTGAGGTCGACCTTGATGTCATATTTTTTCTCGAAGTGGCCAGTCACCTCGTCGGCAATGGCAGTGTTGTAGTGAAAAACTAACCAGCTGAAGTATAGGAACCTTTAATTTATTCAAGTGTAAGAGGTAGCGTTCAGTCCACTCTCCGTTAGATAGCTTGAGGTAACACGCGTACCAAACGACTCGATTGCATGGCATCCAATGGCAGCCAGCATTGTCTGGGATGGTTGTAAACGTCTGTTTCTTGGCTACCTTGTGTATGCAAAAGAGTGCGATATACTAATGCAGGCATGACATTTCCCTCTACACTAATGTTTATCTTGCATTTTATGAAACTTATTCCATAGTCAGATTTAGTAGTGAGAGTAACAAAAGTTTGTTAGTTTGTTGCTTTTGTCAATCTCCTACCTCGCCGTGCTCATGTTGAGCTAGTGTGTCATCAGCATTTTCGTCAAATTCAATCAGACTCTTTGACTTTGTGAATACCAGCTGTTGGTTTAGTTTTGCTGAGAAATCTGCACAATTTTACAGTGTGATTTCTCTTGCAAGATCCCCTACAAGTGAATCTTCGAGCGTGACACATTTTGTCTTTCTTGTGGGTCCGATACTGGCCATGTCTTTAGCCTCCTGATTCCCTTCGCTCGATGAGCATTTCCTATGTATGTATGAACGTACGTACGTACGTATGTATGTATGTATGTATGTATGTATGTATGTATGTATGTATGTATGTATGTATGTATGTATGTATGTATGTATGTATGTATGTATGTATGTATGTATGTATGTTATACAAATTACTTCAAGTACATAGTAATGTAATACATATCCTTGTGGGAAATTACAGAGCAGGCCGTTAAAAATAACATTACAAATTAAATCTGCATGCAGCGTTGGTGGGGTCCAAGCGGTTGCCATGGTTGACAGCACTTGCACATGATGATACTATGTGCAAATCTTGAGCTTCCATGTGTGTCATGTGTGGAGGAATCTTTTGACTAGTTGTCAACACATGTGAAAATTACCTTTAAAAGCTCACGCCTCTCAATTCTCGTTTAGAATGGTTTTGAAAGGTATGCTTGATGGAAAATGTTGGAAAATCTTTGGACTAGTTGTTATAAGTGAAAATTACCTCATTTTTCTTATTTAAATGATTTAAAATATGTTTCATAGACAAACGGTAAATAACATTACATAAATTTCCCACTAATTGTGTGTCACTTTTCAGCCTACAGACCGACGTGATGAAAAGTATAGAAATCCACTGCATCAGTTTATGAAACAACATGATATTGTTTTGTCCATGTGCAGGTACACTACCTGCATAATGTGACTTTGATGGATTTGTCATGGCTTCCTTGAAATTATACTAAATATATTAACGTTATGTTAATGACTATACATAATCGAATATCTTGATAGTTCACATTGATGTCTTTATGCAGACCTGGAAAATGGCGGACGACAACTAACGTCCTTAATACAAGTCCTGCGGTGGGGAATCAATACATACAAGAACTCGCGAAAAGCAAAGTCAGTGCTATCACGCATTCTCAATCACGTGACTGCGAGCTTTACCATTAGTACCCGGGCTTGCACAGAAACCCACGCTGTTAGACATTTTCCAGACGGTCGACAGTCTGGTCAATACCACTAAGGCCTGGTATTTACAATATTTACAGAGTGTCCTAAATATAATGAGTAGTGCAAACACACAACTCGGGACTGAGACTGTCGCATTGAAGTCAATTAGCATGAATATGTTGTGTGACTCAGTGCATATGACAAAATGAAAACTACTATTCGATAGACACTTCTGTCTCACACAAATGTTGTAATGCTTCACAGAAAAACTGATCACCATCCGCTCGCATTACTTGTATCATGTTTCATCTACCCGAAGTCAACGGAGTGTTGACGTTTTAACCGAGAACAAACTGTTTAGATCTCAGCAACATGATAAGCATTTCGGCACCTCAGTTGTGTGTTCTATCCAAACACTCAAATGAGTCGGTTCGTTTATCTACAGTGTTATCTACAAAACTTGTGTGCAACGTACAAATTTGTGAACGTATAATGTATTCGCCATTGTTCATCCTGAGAGGCTGTAGCTGTATGGAGAAAGGGGCGACCACTTTTGGACTGAAGAGGCTGGGTTAGAGCTTGCGTGACTACCGGCTCAAGTCGACAGTGGCCATTGTAGTGCAGTCTGCCCTCCAACTTTTCAGGACTTTCATATACGGCTTTACTTCAAAATACCTACATAAAAATTGATGAATCAAAAACCTGGGCTTTAAACTGACTTCCAAAAAGTCTGAGTTATGATCCTTGACTTTCACAGACGTAATAGCTGTGCATCGACCCTGATTGTTCTCCCCTGGCGTACAAAAGCATTGTCAAATTAAAGATTAAATTGGTATTTCTCCAACAATTCACTTTATCGAAAAGGCCATGTGAGCGGTCCATATGCCTTTCACAAACTTCAAAGTGCTTAAACCAAAAATGATAAACGTAAAATTTCAGTCCAGTCGGTGCGTTAGTTCTGGAGAAGAAGGTTCTTAAAGATTAAATAGTTATTTCTCAAAAATCATATATGGCTACCAAGGTCATGCGAGCAGACGTGATTTAATTTGCAAATATCAGAGACCTAAAATAATGCTTGCTACACACCAAGTAGTTAACACGGTTGAAAGTACTTGCACTGATGATTGTGCAAATTTTGAGCTTGAATGGTCTTTTGGTCCTTGTTAAAAAAAATGTTTAATATCATCTCGTGGTTATTATAGGTCTTTTTGAAATCAAATATGGCTGCCAAACCACGTGAGAGATTCCTATTAATTTCACAAACTTGAACCCGATAGTACTCACACTAAGAATGATATGAGCAAAATTTCAGTTTAAGTATTGGGGTGTTTCCGGAGAAGAAGACTCAAAGGTTTTTGGAATTAGGATAAGGCCGCCAAAGCACGTGACCAATTAAAATGATTTCCCAAACTTCACAGTGCTCACATTAAGGATGATATGAGTCAGATTTCAGTTCAAACCGAGCATTAGTTCTGGAGAAGAATATTTTTAAAGATTAAAAAGGTATATTTTGAAAACCCAATATGGCGGTCAAACCACGTGATCGACCCATATGCATTTTGCAAATTTGAAAGTACTTACACTTGTGGTAATATGATCAAAATTTAAGTTCAAACGATGCGACGGTTCTTTAGAAGTAGATTTGTGGAATATTTTTCGCTTGTAATCGTATGTTATTTTGAAAAAAACTATATGGCCGCCAAACCACGTGATCAATAACATGATTTTTGCAAACTTGAAAGCAGTCACACCAAAGATGATACGAATAAAATCTCAAAAGTAAGCGGTGCATTGTTTCCTGAAGAGAAGATTTTTAAAGACAACATTGGTGGCATTTTCGCAAAATCCAATATGGCCGCCAAACCACGTGACTAATTCATATAAATTTCGCAAACTTAAAAGTGCTTACATTAAGGAGGATGCGAGTAATATTTAAGTTAAATCGGTATTTTGGTTCTGGAGAAGGAGATTTTTAAAGATTAAATGAGTATTTTTTAAAAATCCAATATGGCGGCGGCGGTCATGTGACTGCGTGTGATTTTATTATCAAATTTCCAAGACCTAAAGCCATGCTTACTACACACAAAGTTTCAAATTGACCAGACCCCTACGTCATCAGAAGAGGCAATTTGAAGATTTTGGGGAAATCAAATATGGCCACCGGTTCACGTGACAAATTGAAATTTGTATACCCAGGTGCACGAGTACTCATATGTACCTATTAGTCCTGCAAGTTTGAGAAGTTTTTGTCGAGCGCTTTGTGAGTTCTAGGTGAGCAAATATTTTCTGGAAGAATATGGGAGGGAGAAAAAGATTAAAGCAGCGTTGGCGGGGCCCAAGCAGTTGCCATGGTTGAAAGTACTTGCTCTGATGATACTATTTGTAAATTCTGAGCTTTCTTGTGTCTCATGTGTAGAAAAAATCTTTAGACTTGTTGTTAACACATGTGAAAATTACATTTTAAAGCTATTTTAAAGCTCATGCATCCCAATTCCCATTGAAAAGGATTTTGAAAAATGTGCTTGATAGACAGAAGCGAACCAATATTTTAAGTTAATTTGATATATACCATCATAGCTCACTCAGGAAATTCACCATGTGTCCTATGTGTTGACAAATCCTTAAAACTAATTGTCAAAAGTGAAAATTACCTGTCAGAGATCTTTTTTTTCATTTCCCATATAAATGATTTGAAAAGTACGTCTGATAGACAAACAGGAAACATCAGTACAATACATTTCCTACTGATTGTGTGGTCACTTGTCAGCCGCACAGACTGCTGTGATGAAAAATATAGAAAGCCACTACATCAGTTTATGAAAAAATATAATACTGTTTTGTCCATACACATGTACGCTACTTGCACAACGTGACTTTGATGGTCTTTTAATGGTTTCCTGGAATCTATACTAAATTAGTTCAACGTAGTGTTTAAGGGACGTAAGCTGGTACGGTAACTTACGGCTAATTTTCCAGACTCTGCTTCTGTATATCAACTACCGTGTCTGACCCTAATCCGTTTGTCATGCTGAAATTTCGAGTATTCTTTTTGTCAACACAGCTTGTATGTGTGTAGTGATCATTGTTTATTGTTTACAAATGAATATAATTCCGGACTTGGATACAATTTTCAACAATAACAACGTACGTTATACTCATATGTAATGCAGAATGTGCATGGAAACCACCAAACTAAAGCACTGGAAAAATAGCAAAACGATACAGCTTACGGAGCATTAATACATATAATCGAATATCTTGATAGTTCACATCGATGCCTTTATGCAGAACTGGGAAAGGCAGACGACAACTAACGTCCTTAATACAAGTCCTACAGAGCGTAATCAGTATATACGTTAACTCGCGAAGGCTACCATCACGCATGCTCCAGAACGTGAACGGGCACCCGGGCATGCACATACACCCACGCTCTCAGCCATGTTCCAGACGGGTCAACAGTCAGGTCAATGCAACTAAAATGTCAACATGGCGAACAAAGCTGCAAAAGTCCGGCGACATAAGGAAAATATATATACTGATGCAAAAGGCCTGGTATTTAAAATGTTTACAGAGGGTTCCGACTATAATGAGCTGTGCAAACAAACATTCTGAATTACTAGTACTACAGTGTTAGACTTTGTTCAAGCATGGAGGTAGCAGGTACCTCCATGGTTCAAGTCTGTGATTTGTGAATGTTTTAGTTGGGTGAACGCGATAAACTGCGTTCTGTTTTCATGTAAAGCGCGTGAGTGCGGTGAATGCAAAAAGTTGGGTGAACGCTATAAAGGAGAGTTTTTCCCGGAATTTTGGAAACTCGGAAACTTGGCCAAAATAACCGGGGAGGGCTGTCAATCGTTTGTATTTGCTTTACGTCACTGTGTACACAGTCAGTCTAGCCGCCGGTACTGTGCAAAAATCCAGGTCGTCGAATTGGACTGAAACTAACTCACTACTGCGCAGAATCAAAGGTAACGCGTTCAATTAATCGCAACGAAAACATGGCCTAGGCTGCCAAAGTCCAAATAGGTATGTATAAAATTGGAGAGACACAAGATAAATTATTGCAAACGATTCTTTTGAAATTCACCGACTTGTACCAAGTCTACTACAGTGTTACATAGGACTGAGACAGTCGCACCTATTTAGCCCTAGCACTGCATGAAAACCCGATAATTCAGATAAATTCACATTAATGAGTTGCCTGTATTATAGTATAATACACGTGAATTCACATGAATCCACATGAATACAGGCTTGCTGAATACAAAAAATGGATTCTTGACTGTATTCAGCTGTATATGCACTCTTCAGCTAACATACAGGCAATAATCCATGTTAATACAGTAAGTATTATAGGGTTTTTATGCAGTGTAGGAATAAGGCGAGTGTCCGGCTTTTGCTAACCCAAAGGACCTAAAATATCGACGGTCAATGGTTAGCCGCTAACATTTTCACCAAAAGTATGGCAATACAGTCTTCCAAATTGACTTCACTTCTCACTTGCTGATTTCAAAATATTTATGACGGAATATAAATCTAGTACAGTACAGAAGCCTTACTTCATAGTAAGGCATCACAAACGTACAGTCTATCTAATCCTCACTACATCTGCGCTCTAGCTTCTCAAGGCTTGTCAAACTCCAAATATAACAGATATCAACCTATACCGTCACCTGGCCCTAGTACAAAACCGTCGCCGTGCAATCCAGCCCACTAGTACACTAACATATAGGTTTCTATCAGTTGTTTTCATAGAACACGACTGGAACTAATTTGGGATAATTGGACGGTGGAGCAATGCCCATTTAATCGACAAATGTTATCTAATCTACATTTCTTTTCAAATTTTACACTTGCTTGTTTGTTTGTTTTGTTGTTGTTGATTTTTGTTTTTGTGTTTGTTTTTTTGGGGGGTGTAATTTGCGATATTTCAACATTCAGCTATGTGGCACATTACACTTTAAAGATATTTGAAAAAAATGAAAATCCAATTATCCCAAATTAGTTCCAATCGTTTATAGGTGTTGTAATGATTAAATCACCACAAATGACAAAATTAAATTAATGAAGAATGACCTCGGGTCTGTTATTTTTTGCTGCAGTATAGACCAACTTTTACAGTTCAATGACAGAATCTCTGATGTAAACGTAAATGACATAATCGATACATAACTTCTTACACATTATATGGAGTTACGACATTAATGATTAATGCTTCAGACTAACGCGCTGTTACACTGCTTTGTTGTTATAGTTACAGCCTCACAGGATAAACAATCGCGTATACATTACATTTACTTTTTTTTGTACGTCGCACACAAGTTTTGTAGAGAACGCAGATTAAAGGAAGCGATTCATGTGAGTGTATAAAACACATAAGGCAGGTGCTTAATTACTCATGGAGTTGATCGTTGAGACTGACGTTTGTACGACAGCACTCATGACTCTGGCTAAACAAACCATATGATAAAATGTATGCAGACGGATGCAAATCTGCTTTTGTGAACACATGCTGATAAACAGAGGAGTGGAGGGTCACTTAGACGTTCGTTTCTATCAAAGATAAATTCAACCCCTTAGAAAATGCATGCCTTCATCTTTTATACTACATAAACCCACAGGGAACTGCACCAAAGTCCGCCCCCTGGGGTAGGGGTGTCTTGTCGCAGGACAACGTTCTTCTTGCTATGGTTAATTTTATTTATTGCCAATAAAGAGTTATACTACCAACCTTTCTTTGCAGCTTTGGTGTCTTTGTCTTATGTTAGCGCTGGTTTTGTAACGATTTCTTTTTTTCGTTTTTACGTCCTTTGACAATCTTTAGCGAAGTTTTGTCACTGTGTTGCGTCTATTATCTCACCAGTTTGATTGCTTAATTCGCCAAGGCAAGCAAAGGTTGTAGTAATTCAGTCTGTTATATGACGAGTTTGAGTGCATAATTCGCCAAAGTAAGCAAGTTAAATTACTAATCTGTGGACGCTGTCACCAGATTATCACCTGATTAACTTTGACAAAGTCAACAACGAACGCACCAGCAAGGTATAACACAAAGTAAATCCGGTGATAATCTGGTGACAGCGTCCACACATTAGTAATTTACCCTTGCTTACTTTGGCGAATTAGGCACTCAAACTCACCAGATAATAGACACAGCATGCTGATAAAACGTGTACGCAAGATTGTCAAGGGCAGTGCTAAGTTAAGACCAAAATATCAAAGGTTGGTAGAATATATCTTTATTAGTAATACAACGAAACACCTACCCACCCCTGGGGACGGACACGTAGGCCACCCCCTGTGATAAACCTTAAAATCGAATTCAAAACACTAAGAAATACAGTCGAGTGTTTGAATTAAAAACACAAAGGAAGTGATAAATTACTTATTAACCTAAGCGTAGAGACTGAAGTTGATTTGCATGAATATGTCGTGTGGTTTCCACGACTCAGTGCATATGATAATATAAAAACTACTATTCGATAGACGCTTCTGTCGTACTGCTTCACAGAAAAACTGATAATCATCAGTATGCATTTACTGTGTCATGTTTCGTCTACTCGAAGTCAACGAAGTGTTGACGTATTAACCTAGAGCAAACCGTCTAGATGTCATCAACATGATAAGTTTATCGGCACCTCAGTTGTATGTTCTATCCAAACACATGAATCGGTTCGTTTATCCACAGTGCTATTTACAAATCCTTTCGTGCGATGTAAAAAAAGCAAACATATAATGTATTCGCCATTGTCCATACTGAAAGGCTGTAGCTGTATGGAGAATGGGGCGGCCATTTTTAAACAGAATGGGCTGGGATTCGGCGATGGCGACGATATGTTGGCAAGGAGGGTTATGGGGAGGCCAGAGATGACGACCAGGAGGATAATGTTGACATTATGTTGAAGAAGAGAATAATGAAAATACCGGAATTCCTTTTTCTGATTCTGATTATGCGTGGGAACACACAGACATTAAAAATCATTGCCAAAAATAACATCTATTGTGTACTCACACATATTGAATTTTGAGTATCGGATCTTGTGACTTGAAAACAGTCTTCACATAAAGAAAGTTTGATGAAGAGAATCATGGGTGTTCATTAAGTTTTTGTTCCAAACTGTTGCCCAGCCAAAAGTTAAATTTTACCTTGACCTGATATTTAGCCTGTGAATTTGACATTTGACTAACAACTTAACATCAGAAATGGTTTCTTCACCTACGAAAACCCAAGAAGAGAGGTATTGCACATCATATAAGGACATATGGGCCAAAAGTTAAGTTGAAGAGGTCATGTTAGCGGCCATCTTGGATTATGCAAATTACGATAGTTGATCAACATTAACTTTCGGGTAACCGAGCTAAAATGTTTCCGGTACCCAAATGAATGCAAATCGACAAGAAATTTCATCCTGGAGAACATTTGTTGGTCAAAAGTTAAATTGTTAGTGATGATTTGGCGGCCATCTCGGATTATGCAAATTACAAGAGTTGCCCATGATTAATTTTTTGGCAACCAGGCTAAAATAGTTTCAGTTACCAATTTGAATGTAAATCGACAAAAAAACTTCATAGGAAAGAACATTTCTAGATTCGTGAAATTTCAAATACAGTCATTGTGCGTGATCAATGCAAGCACATAGCCGGTTGCCGTAATCGTAAATTGTTCACAAACGTAATTAACTACAACAAATTGAACAAGCGTGTTAGATTATAGAGATGTCATAAGCATTGGTTTTTGACATTTTGATCTCAAATAGTATGTTTCGTGATCATAGTACGGCATAGAATTTGCCCCGCTGTCTGTTTTGGTATAGCCACCTAATTTCAAAGATGGCGCCCGTGGGTGACACAAGGCTACAGCCTCTATAGTCGCCGCGATCATAAATTTCTTACAAATACCGATGATCTCAGCCTGAAAAAGCTAGAGTTAGACTTCACTGGTGTACTATATTTTAGGTTTTGATGTCTTTACGTTCGGTTCGCTTTTGTACATTCACGCTGCAAGAAAGATTTTGCCAATGTACGTTTAGTTTCGGGGGTTATGTTCTGCCCTCCTATTTCAAATATGGCCCGGTAAGATAACGGTGGTAGTTGCCGTGATCGTAAATAACTTTCAAATACAGTTTTCTTCACAATTTAAACAACAGAGTAAGTAATTACTTATTTTATTTTCATTAATCTTTGACGTTAAGTCTTCGTTTTTGCTTCATACTGCATCTTTCCTCCATAGAATTTGCCGGTACTCACCGGGACTTGACTCAAAAAAAGCTTATGGTTCCCAATCGCAAAATGATCAAATGAAGTCAACAGCTACATACTGTTGACGCGATTGTAAATTTGTAAGAAGTATGGTTTGGTATAATAATCGTAACAACAGAATTCGACTTTACGGGTGAAATTTTCAAGAATATTTGACGTCTTAAACTTAAGTTTGGTTTTGTACGGTTACGCTTTGACGTCGATTTTGCCAATGCCAATGTCGATAACGGGCTATTTCAAATATGGCACAGATTTCTGTCTCACAATAATAAACACACCGGTTGCTATCAATCGATCGGCGAGTACCTGCAAATCAAGAGGTTACCCCAGTACGAACACCTATCACACATACAAAATGTTACCTATAGATTAAATTAAATTAGTTTCGACTATGGGAAAATTTATTTCAAAAAAGATTATCATTGAATTTCCGCTGTGACCCTCATGGCAAAATATTCCTCACATGTTGCTTGTTGAAGCAAATTTCGTGCATGTATGTTTGCATTCATCGCCCATTATTCCAAAAATCATGGAATTCTCAAGAAAATGGCGGCCACAAAAATAGCCGAGTTAATGCGGAAGCAACGACGAAACCTACTGAATTTCGAGTATACTAGAATATGGAGCATTTTCAACAGAAAGATGGAACACGGAATGTTCTGCAATGAAAATCACGTTTTCTTCTCGCTGGATTAATGAGACAATGAAACTAAAATTGCGTATACGCGTATTTTTCGTTCTTTGTCGGCTCCAACTATTTTATCGATTATCGAAACTATCTCGTGAGCACAATATCTTTTCTTGTGCTCACGAAATCTTTTCTTGGGATCACAAGATCTTTTGTTGTGCGCACGAGATCTTTTCTAGTGATCACAAGATCTTTTCTTGTACGCACGAGATCTTTCTCGTGAACACAAGAAAAGCTCTGGTGATCACGAGATAGTTTCTCCTGAGCACAAGATAGTATCTCGTGATCACGAGAAAATTATCTCGTGAGCACAAGATAGTTTCTTGTGAGCACAAGATAATATATCGTGCTTTTGTGGTTGGCCTAGGGAGTAAAATTCCAGGCCTTGCATTTTGCAGCCATACAGTTTAAAATTTATGTATTTAAAGCTCAGAGGCAGTATATGACACTACAATTTCAAATCTCATGCCAATTATATAATAAACGGAACCAGGGATGTTTTAATGGTCTGATTTATACTCCCACTTGTCCAAAATTAGGTTTGAATGGCTTCTAAATTCGACTGCCGAGATCAACAATAATGGTTTATCAATCACACAGTCAAGTACATTTACTGTTATTAGTTAACAGTACTCTATTCAGTTATATACTGTGCTGCCAGTCTTTGTATATTACTTTAACTTTGATCAATGTCAACTTTTGTATATGTTCATTTTTACACAATGTTACTTATATATTAATATTATATAGGGCTCAGCCCTTGGTGTCGCGCCAGGGGTTAAGATTGGCAATGTTATTTGTATTGATTCATGATAAACTGTAATTGTTACTTCATAAACGTTTATATGACAACTATGCCCAGTTTCCCTCTGATGAAAGAAGTTCACGTACTTACACGACGTCAAACCCTGCAGCAGGGCAGGTATAGATTTTCTGCAGCATGTAAAAATTTTGGACAAAAATTGGCAATTTTTACAATGATAACAGCCCATGGCGTTAAACAAGGGACGTATTATGCAATAATTATCATTGCAATGGTAACCGCACTGCCCACCTTCCACTTGCAAGCTGAAAACTATAGCGTTCCGTCTAAAAACTTGCAATTTTTGAATCTAATTATTGACACAGGGGGCGCTCTTCTATAATTCAATCCCAGCATTCTTTGCGTATGCCCCCGTTCATATGCACGACAGTTTTCTCCGTTTATCTATATCAACGATACTTTGTATCAGCGACAAGGTGTATAATAACATTTACTGGCTTATAAAAGAGGTATATTTTATAAAAGGCATGTTATATCATGGTAATTTGTTTCGTATTTGTTTATTTACGAGTACTCAAAAAAAACCATGGCGGCGCCCATCATGAGAAAGAAGGGTACACTTCCGGTTACTCGCATAGTATATTATGAATAAGCGCATGCGTAGTCAGTAAGCCGCTGGCGCGACTATTACGTAATAGTTTTCCTCGTTCAGTGAAGGAAAATACGAGTGACGTCATGACAGTGTCACCACTCGTCTTCGACTCGTGGTGACATGGTCATCGAGTATTTTCCGAGCTGAACGAAGAAAAATATTAGGGAATAATATACTTATCACATCCACAAGCCAAGAATTCGTTATTTTTTGCAAAATAAAATAAGTTTTCCATGACGATTCCGCGTTTAAACTTTTGAACTACTTTAGGAATAAATATCAGTACGCCGTCACAAGTTGTCAATCATTTCCAGTCGTCCGTCGTGTGCGTTAGCGCTCACATTCGTTCGTGTGTGTGGAGCAAATGACAGCTCTCGGTCTACACGTAGGCTACCTTCCGCAAAGTCATACTCTATTTCAAAGATAGCATAGTCCTAGAAATTTATCACAGACGAAGATACGCTATTTTTCGGGAACAAATATCGACTGAATCTCGACGGCGCGAACACTGTAAACGTCGCGCCTGACCCTGTTTGCAATGCGTACGGAACCCACGGTATACGCGACCAGCTTCTAGTTCGTTGTTTCCGCAAATTATTCATGTAATTCCTTCGGAATATACAGGCGATACACTTATTTACATTGTTGGGATTAGTAAATATCGTAGTCTGTGAAAATATCGATTTCATTACATGACTTTTGATCGTGGAAGAAACATCGGTCGTCATGTTGTTTGTTTACATATTTACGAGCACACCGAAGATCGACAAAAAAAAGGTCCGATGCACCGAAATTGATGACATAGACACGGGTTGTCATGACGTAGAACGACCAGAGAATAAATCCCGTATTTTTTGTTCGGAGACGACAAACTTGGCTTGTGCATGCGATAACTGATCTTATCGTATAGTGAACATTGAAAGTGTGATCAAATTTAGCATTTATTTGTAATCCATAACTTTCAACCAATTAATTATTCAATATTCAATTGTATAAGTGTCAAAATTTTCATAGCCTAAGTTTTAACTTTATCCCTTATCCATCAACTGTATGAGTAATTTTGAGGGTAGGAACACACGCGACGACTTTAGTTTTCAGAATTTGTTTAAAAATGAACAATATTAAGTCTGTAACACCCAATAGTGTGCGTCGATATCTTCCATATTTTCGAGAGTTTTTTTACGACACAGGGAACATAGGTAGACAGACACAAAGCAAACAATCTCCGTGGTTTCAAATGCAGAATGTGGCGATATAAATTAGATTTTTTTCGTTCCATTCTCCCGCGTAGAGCAGTTCATTTAGGTGCGTTCAGATTATGTGTGTCGCCACTGTGCTATGTTGAGAGACCACGAAATTATCTCGTGCGCACAAGAAAAGATCTTGTGATCACGAGAAACTATTCCGTGAGCACAAGATATTTTCTTGTGCTCACGAGATCTTTTCTTGTGCTCACGAGAAACTATCTAATGAGCACAAGATCTCTTCTTGTGCTCTCAAGACCTTTTCTTGTTCTCTGATGATCTTTTCTTGTGCGAACGAGATAGATTCTCGTGATCACAAGATCTTTTCTTGTGCTCTCAAGATCTTTTCTTGTGCGCACAAGATAGTATATCGTGATCACACGATCTGTTTTTGTGCTCTCAAGATCTTTTCTTGTGCGCACGAGATCTTTTCTCGTGCTCTCAAGATCTTTTCTTGTGATCTAAAGATCTTTTCTTGTGCGCACAAGATAGTACCTCGTGATCACAAGATCTTTTCTTGTGCTCTCAAGATCTTTTCTTGTGCTCTCAAGATCTTTTCTTTTGCTCTCAAGATCTTTTCTTGTGCTCACAAGATAGTCCCTCGTGATCCCAAGATCTTTTCTCGTGTTCTCATGATCTTTACTTGTGCTCTCAAGACCTTTTCTTGTGCTCTCAAGATCTTTTCTGGTGCGCACGAGATAGTATCTCGTGAGCACGAGATCTTTTCTCATGTTCTCAAGATATTTTCTTGTGCTGTCAAGATCTTTTCTTGTGCGCACAAGATAGTATCTCGTGATAACAAGATCTATTCTCGTGCTCTCAAGATCTTTCCTTGTGCTCTCAAGATATTTTCTTGTGCTCACTAGATCTTTTCTTGTGCTCTCAAGATCTTTTCTTGTGCTCAGGAGAAACTATGTCGTGGGCACGAGATCTTTTCCCGTGCTCTCAAGATCTTTTTTTGTGCTCCCAAGATCTTTTCTTGTGCTAACGAGATCTTTTCTTGTGCTCATGAGATAGTTTCTCATGCTCATGAGAAAGATCTCGTGCACACAAGAAAATATCTTGTGAGCACGATAAACTATCTCGTCATCACAAGAAAATACGGCTAGTTTTCAATCGGGTTCGAACCCACAACATACGGCATCAGTCGCGTGCGTACAAGAAAAGATCTTGTGGTCACTAGAAAAGATCTCGTGCGCACAAGAAAAGATCTTGAGATCACAAGAAAAGATATTGTGATCGCAAGAAAAGATCTCATGCGCGCAAGAAAAGATCTTGTGATCACAAGAAAAGATCTCGTTAGCACAAGAAAGATCTTGTGAGCACAAGAAAAGATCTTGTGCTAACGAGATTGTTTCTCGTGAGCACAAGATTATTTATTTAATTTTAGCTTTCAAACATGTCCCTTACGGGCTTTCGTACGTTACAGTAATTTTCATCATGGCTAATTCGAAGAAATCTTACTAACTAAATGTACAAATTACAGAAGGGCGTATAAAAGTGAAACTTCAGTGGAACACTCCTTCTGATATAGGCTTTCAGGTTATATTTGAAAGTACTCGTATTGACATTCACACCAAATTATTATGGAATATATAGCTCATTTGCATCACCAAAGTGGTCAAGAATCCTGCAAAAATGTCGTCACATGCTGTTGGACTAAATTACACCAGACCGTGAACTTGGATAGGTGCGACTTTAGTCGGTTTTGGGGTGTCCTCTTTCCGCATCAATTCATCGAATTTATACCTTAACCTTAAAACTGTTCTTCTTTACAAGGCATTAATTATAGTTATCCGTCAGCATGCTAAAGGGTGACGTCAAAAGTTTAATGTGGAATAACAAATACGTATCTTTCTTTTAAAATCTAGGGATGGGGGGTGACCCAAAAAGTTTCTAATCGACAAATCAATTGAAGGTCAAAATTGCCAGGGACCAAATAAAAGAGATAGCAAAAAAATGCCCTTTTATTTTGAATCCAGGTTTTTTTTATTATAATTCAACACCTGGCCGACCGCATCTACCAGGGTTTGCGCGAACAATACAGGCTGTTGGAATCCATGACAAATTGCGTCATGTTTGTTTGACGAAAACGGGGAAGAATACAGGGCAATCATGTTGCTAAAAAGGCTTTGAGTCAGACAATCTGAAAGGGAGGGCACTTCATTGCATACTTAAACGTGATATTACCTTCAAATTCGAACAGCACCCTCTAGGCAGTGAGTGATGGTTAGCCATTTTTCGCCAGAATTTTATCCGCAGATATCTCAGTCATCAGAAGCATTCGTCCTAATTCCTGTTAGTAGCTGAGTTGTACACTTGGTTAGTGTTCGCCGATGATTTTTGTGGGGTTTTCAGACTGGCAATAATCTCACTAAGTGACAAAGTGTAACAATCATCGTTTCAGTACCGAAGCTCCGCAATGTGGTGCCAGTTTCGATCAAAATAAACGAAAGAGGGCGCATTCCCTTTGAATCAAACTCACATGCAAGAACCATTTAAGAGTTTGCCTTATTGAATGTTATATTTGTATAGGCCAGAAGGAATAAACGCATTGTGCCCAATGATATAGTTACCCCGATGATTGCAGAGAACAGCTGAAAGATGACACATCACCTGGACGCGATTTGTCACGCTAAAACGACGTTTTGACTTATTTGATTTAAGGTCTGGTGCCATTTTATTGAGATAATTGAAAAAAAGGATGTATTTCATCTACCCTCTGTTTTATTTACTGTGAACGTTTGAGGACTTGGGCATTGTCACGACTTAGATCGTTGAAATTTCAAATCGAAAATGTCAAAACAAGTGTTTCAGAATATGATATATCAAGAATCACGACATCAGAATGGGTGGACGCAATTTGTCACGGATTGTTGGCCTCTGTTTAATTTTGAATGTATTATTATATTTCTCAACCTTTCTAATGCGCGCGTTGGCATTTTAGACGTCGATGTGACCTGGTTTCAGCAATAGCTAAAATTTAAGATGTTTAAGTTTCTAGGGAGGTGGTGGATGTTTTTTTATCTTACACTTAACTTATGACACCGCTCCTGAGAACCATAATGTCTTAGTTTCCACTCCGCTTTCGACTATATAATAAACGTTTAATATCAAATCTCTCCTTTCAAAACTTCGTAAGAATTCAAAATATATTGTGTAAACTACTTCTTTGACACAGATGTGTTTTGTAGACTCACAACACTGCTCCTTCCATCGTCCTGATACTATCATACGTAGCATGTCTCTTAAGACAATTTTCTCTCTGCCTATCAGCTTCTGGTCTGCACGCGGCATACAGCCTCAGTCAACCTCTTTGCATGTTTCGTTCATTCAGTTCTCATTTTGCGCTGCATGCAGAGTACTGTTAGTTACTAATCTCCGTTGCTTATTCATACATCACCTCGACGGCCAACTGATGATATTTTCATGGATAACATTGAACAATGAACTACGCTAAATGAGGCATCAGCGAATTTTGCACCTTCTGAAATCAGTCCAACGTCAGACCCATTACTCGGCCTCAAGTTGTTGCATCGCCCGCTCGACTACTAAGTCAGACGAGCAGCAGACTGGCTATCGACCAAAGAAAAGGAGTAGCCATACCGGCAATGAAGATGGCGTTTCCTGGCCTACGTTAAGCCCGGCTGTTCTGTCACAACCGATAACTTTCAAAATTCGGTCGACCATTGCTAAAATGTATGCTGAAAACACATTTTGAACCAATGGCATCATTCTTTCATTCAACGTGTGCCTATCTGAAGTTCCTGTCTGCACTTTCTGTCTGTAGATCAAGCTCTAAATTCGTATATCAAATGTGGCGAGTTTTAGAATGATGAATGCTTGGATAGTTAAAGAAACTCATAGGTGTGGCTTGCAAAAGTGTAAACATGTTATATATTAAAGTGACACTCCCCTTGGTAACATTTTAAAACACATTTTTTCAATGACAACGGTCGATATTTGACGTGGCGACTGCGCGTGGATAGCGAGATATCGATAAAAACATGTCATTTCCCGAGCGTATTTTTCACAACCCGAAGTTTTACGATCGTTTCTGATTATGACCGGAAATCCCCCGAAGGTATGTTGTTTTGCTGATTGACGATATTCTAGGAGTCCGTAATAAGTCCGAACGATGCAATTAATTTACCTCCAACTGCGAAATCTTTATATACAGCATTATGCCTTTATCTCAGGTACGTTTTTTTTAAAACTTCTCCTTGTTTTCGTTTTCATTATTCTCAATCAGTTGTATTATATTTTAACCAATACCGCATAAATATAAGTTTTTACGAGTAAAATACTAGCGGCCTCTGATGACCACATTTTGTCGTCTGCCATACAGTTACGTGTGGTTCGATACATAGCGGCCGCCGCGTGGTATGCGTCTATGCATACCACGCTTCGGCCGCCATGTATCAACCGCATGTAACTGAGCTAGTCAACTATGCGAATTCTGGTGGATTCAGTAATTTTTTTTTCTTTTTTTTCCTTTTCTTTTTTGTATGCCAAGTCAGTTAGACTCAGCTTTCTCCCACGTGGCATGACCGATCACCGACGTGAGTGGTACTATGGCGTACAGAAGCGTCAGCATAGACTCGTACTCAATAGCTTAGGTGACAATGGCCCCAGTGCCGAACGTTCGATATTCGGAAGCTGAATTTAGGTGGGCAACCAGAATTCAAACTTTTTTCTTGTTTGAGCACATATTTTTATCGATATCTCGCTATCCATGCTTGGTCGCCAAGTCAAATATAGACTGTTGGCATTAAAAAAATCGTATTTAGTTCATACAAATATCAAGTTCAAGACATGCCAGTTGGAAGTCACATTGATTCCTTCTATTGAGTACTTCTAATTCAATATAAGATTACAAGATTGTGACAAAGTTCAGATTTAACAATAGCAAGGGTTTATGTGTTCGAAATATATATGCCTCGTCTTCTAGAGATGGCTTGCTGCTGTATAATACTTTTAGATGTATATGATTAAGGCTTGAGACAGAACAAACATGAAAGTAAGGCTTATGTTTTTTAAAAATGTGCCGTGCCCATAAAGGTCAGTTTTTAAGGGACATGCACGATTTTGGAGTCACAGTTTCTACTCGTGGATAATGATTCAAATTGAGCTCCATGATAACGATTTTTAAGTCTCAGTTCAGCTAGAATTAACCAGATGAGGATAGTTTTTCCTTATTTATTCAATTTTGAAGTCGAACGAAAATACCTCGATCAAACAAAGTTGTTGGATGTAGAAGACTTGGCATCTTATGTTCAAATTGGTCACTCGGGGATATTTAAAGTCAAATGTATTTTATCAAGTTGAACTCAATACTCATCATGGGAAAAGCGGTGGCAGTGTACCATAATAAGATAAGAGGTCACCGGGACACTTTTGGAGGCAGAACCTTTCTTGTTAATGCATTGCTACTACACACTTCTAAGTAGCATTTAAAGCATATGATCGTCAGATAATAAGGGGTCACTTTAGATATCACGCACACTCTTGTAATGTTAACAGGTACGATAATCACATTATCAATGAAGTGTTGTTTAGGTTATCTAGGACACTTCTAAAGCCAGTGTATTTGCCTACTAAAAACAAAGTTTTAACGTATCCAGATAAAACAACGGAAGCATATGATTACATGAATTAAAAAGGGTCACATCAGAGCTCGACTTTTTAGAGTCAATGCAATACTTATTGTTTTACAAAGAGTTGGATGTCTATCATAATCAGATTAGAAAGGGCCACTTCAGGGGTCACCTGTAACTCTGCTAAAATCAAACAAAGTGCTTCAATTTGGCAAACGTCATTTGAAAGCATAAATACGCAAACTACAGGCAGATATCAGTTCATGCCTGTAACAGGGTCTTATCAGTACCTGTAACAGTCTATGCGAAATAACCTCTTTTACAGGACCGAGGATATAAGGCTAATATCAGGGGTGTATGAACAGGTCTTTATCGGGCCTGGTATTACAGGAATGTTCACAGTGATATCGATGTTATATCTGAATGTATCCTGTACTGTTACCACGTCAAATAAAATACTGGTGTATAAACAGGGGGCTTCTATGTTGAATTTACAGGGCCTCTTACAGGGTCTGAAAATTTGTCAGATTTGAGGGCTGTTTATATTCAGGAAAAAAAGCTTATTTTGACTGAAATGAATACAAGTATAATTGCGCGCACATTAAAACATTATTGGCTCTGTTACCAGCCTACATTAACACTGCTGTGTAGAGTTCTGTAAAAACCCAGTGCTGAGACTGGGACAGATTTCACAACCTGTCACAGGTCCGTGTTTGAAACACTGTACGCGGTCTTATCCTCACATCCCTTGATACAGACCTGCACATCAGCCCCTGAAACAGCAATCGGACGTCTTTGCTGACACAGGGTTGTGTCATGGTCTGTACAGGGCCTTTCACAGGGCCTTTTTTTGCTTTGTAATCGTTGGCATAAATTAGTGACACTTTAGAGGTCAATAGGGAGAATAGGGACAATAAGTGACCACAGAAGTCTGGAATCAATTTGACACCTAGGCGATAGTCTAAACCCCGGCCTTGATAGTGCCTACAGACAAAAAAATGCCTTCACTGGGAGGCATCTACGCTTGCTAGTTGTATTTATTCATCATGAAGGTAAAACGTAAAGACATAACCATGGTGTTCACCAAAAATAACCTCGACTATGGCCACATTTTGTGCCATTAACAAGAGGGAATGCGTTGGTGTCCTCAAGAAAATAACTGAAAATTATATTTTTACTTCTTTTAGTGTGGAATCTAGCAACACTTTTGCTGAGGCAGTTCGAAGCATTGGGACTGCCGGGTCGTCATGACCCCAAACACGTGAATCTCTGCTCTGCTCGTGGTGGCAATTATTTTAGTTTAATGATCTACACATACGTCAGCGGCGTGGCGTGGTGTTAACGACTGAGAAGACTACATCGAGGCAATGTGACAAGAGGTGTAAGGAACATTTGTCATAATTCCACAGTTTTACCTTACCTACAAGTGTCAGCAATACCAGGAGAGTGGACATGTTCAATTGAATCCCCGTCAGCTACGTTGTTCTTGCCGCCTTTATCGTGTATAAGTCCGTTAGGAAATGCGTTTATAGGACATGCCAATCTATCAACTAAAATGCCGGTCGCGAACAAAGATTTGCACGTGGAATGTCTTACATAGTGACGGAGGGGGCGCTCTTAAACAGGACGGTACTTTATATGTATACGTAATAGGTAATATCTTGTTACTTTGCTTGCCAATTCGCTTTCTAAAATGAATGATTCGAATTAAGAGAACAGTTTTCTACATATTTTCCAGCATTACAATCAACAATTTATTTTGCTACCCATTCACTTATTACAGCCGGGGTTGGGCCGGCAAAATCCAGGGGGGGGGGAGGTTCACCTTCTATTTGAAAACTGCAAAGGGGGTGGGGTCATGTATTTTTCAAAAAGCTCAAAGAGGGGGTCAATTAATTTTTATAAGTGTCCTCCACGTCAAAAAGCAGTTACAGTGTTCAGAAATATTCTGGGAGATAAAAATGATTCTTTGAATGATTTCATACTCTGAAGTTATTCAACTGTAAATCGGAACTAAAGTATAATCATCTGTCACATGAACATCTTGACTTGGCAAATCTGAAGCTTGTCTGATTGTAAAGAAAGCTCACTTGGGGCAATGAACAATTCCTATTACTTACATATTAGTGATATAGCAAGTTATGTCAGGGAAATTATTTAACAGTTACCTGTGGACTACCAGTGCCATCAAAAGGGAAATTATACTTTTAGGTAAATTACAATATCATAGTTTTTGTCAACATCTGAACTTTCAAATACCTTATTTGAATCATGTACATTAGTACCAATTACCAAACACCTATAAAAGCACAAATTAATGTACTTTAGAATTGTACAAATAAATTATCCTGAGTTTTCTCATATACTTCATGTATAGTGAATCAACATTTTGGTGAAGTTTTAAAATCCAATTTGTTGCACACAAATCCATTTGTAACCACCCTAGTCTAATCAAGTACATTAATATAATTAATCGACAGTACATAAATACACAGGTTTACCTCTTTTTTGTATTGGAAAAAATATTCATACTTTCCTCATTGACTCCCATGTATAAGTGGATGAACATTTCCAGTGACATTACAAAATCAGATTTCTTGTACACATAATATGCACGTTTAACCATCATATTCTAATCAAGTACAAGTATGTTCATTATTCAATGTCTGTATAAGCACAACTTGTGTAGCAAGTTTTCATTGGAAAAAAAAATATTCACAATTTTATCATAGACTCCCCTGTGTAGTGGATGAAAATTTTTGGGAAATTCTAAAGTCAATTTTTTTGTCCACATACCAGTTGTAACAACCCTAATCCCATTAAGTACATTTATGTCAATTGTCAAATATCTATAAATTCATAGATATAGTTTTGAATTGAAAAAAAATTACATAGTGTTCTCATAGACTACCACGTATAGTGAATATTAGCCGATTATCTATTAAATCCAAATATCAAAATTGTGTATACACAAGCTTGTGCAAAAATATTGTGATCCACCTGTAATTTTTGTCCAATCCTTTTGAGGAGTAACTTCAAAATTATAGCAAGTTAGAAGGGAAAATGTGAATATTAACACCTTGTGAGTTTGTAAGGAGGGTCATTTGAAAAATCTGAAAATATTTTTTTTTTGATTCTATCCCCCTCAAGAGGTGTTTGTGTGTGCAGCTTTAATCAAGCAA
>LD343647.1:127462-140018 GCA_001465055.1 Ptychodera flava | reverse complement strand
GCTAATACTAGAGGAAGTGATATAGTATTGGTGTCCCCCTGTGTTATCAAAAAAACCCACAAGCTCTAGCTGGGTGCCAATTATATGCACTTAACCCCTCTCTACAGACAAAACAGTTCTTTTGATATTCTCTACCGCCATTTGTAGCTCACATGTTCACACATGTGAGCTAATGTCATAGCGGTGTCTGTCTGTCTGTCTGTCCGTCTGTCTGTCTGTCTCAACTCAACTCAAAACGAATGTATGGATTCACGTCAGACTTGATAGACAGGAACCATACACACAGTGCAAAAATTGGTAAGATTTTTTGATGTGGCTTGCATATTAATAACGTTATGAAACATTGTTTTCATAAAATAGTTACTTATTCAGAATTGTACGAGACGCAAAATGCCAAAAAAATTACACAACCATGCTCAAAGATAGAACAGATAGAAAATGTTTATAAATGAATATATATATATATATATATATTCATTTATAAACATTATATATATATATATATATATATATATATATATATATATATATATATATATATATATATATATATATATCGGCACCAGACTTAAATCAAATAAGTCAAAACTTCGTGTTAGTGTGACCAATCGCGTTCAGGTGATATGTCTTCTTTCAGCTATTGTTGGCTATCATCGGGGTAACTATATTATTGGGTTGGCTCATTGCTTTTATTCCTTCTGGCCAATACCAATTTCAATATTTAATAAAATCAACTCTTCGTCGGGTCTAACATGTGAGTTTGACCCAAAGCGCCCTTTATCGTTAGTTTGATGGAAACGGGGAAGAATACAGGGCCATCATGTTGCTAAAAGGCTTTGCTACAGACAGTCTGAAAGGATGGTATTTCATTTGCATACTTAAACAGGATATTACCTTCAAATTTGAACAGCGCCCTTTAGTCAGTGAGTGACGTACGGTTATGGCATTTTTCGCCAGAATTTTATCCGCAGATATCTCAGTCATCATTTAGCATTCGTCCTAAAACCTGTTAGTAGCTGAGTTGTTCTCTTAGTTAGTGTACGCCGATGTTTTTTTTGTGGGGTTTTATCGATTAGTATTTGCGTTTGCCTTTATTTTAAGTTTTCGAGCGATCGGAAATGCCGTTTACTCAACACTGCCGCAAAAGCATGGCCAGAGTTAACTTTTAATGAGAAGTAAGGAGGGGACGTATCTTGAGTAGGTCCATACGATCTGAGAAAATCTCAGTGGCTTAAGCCTCTGATTTTAAAACACGTCTCGTTGAAGTTGACTATCCATCGACGTTTATGTGTCAAATCTAATATGGTGACCAGCATAGCCCTGCGCAGCGTACAGGCGGGGATGACCTTTTGATGGCCCTGTAGAGCAGTAATTTGTAATACTTTCGTAATTTGTAACACTGCAGTAAATTGTAATAAAATTTTGCAATAATTTGTAATACTGCGGTAAATTGTAATAAACTTTGGAGTAATTTGTAATAATTGAACTAGCGCAATTTCTAATAAAATTTGGAGTAAATTGTAATAAAGCTGTTTCGATGAACCAATCTCTAATTTGAATGTTGGTACTAGTCAGTGAGCAGACGCTGATTGCGTATCCTTTTATTTCGAACAAACATGTTTTCTTTTAATCATTTTTTAGCAAAGTTTTAACATGTAAAAGGCATAGATTGATTTTAAGGTGACAGAGTGCCTTCTATCTACCTATCCACGGTAAGAGCGCCCTTCCATCGTTCCTTGAGAACCGAAACTGTTGAATAGCTGAAAGGCGCTTTTATAAACTCTGTTTGCAGGATTAGCAAAAGTTGACTTAAGGTTGATATCAGTTTGTGTAATTAATGTTCTAGAAATCAAACATCTTACTGGCCAAGTGTTTGATTTGGAGGAGAACCCCACTAATGCGAGAACCTTGGATTAAAAAGTGCGGCTTTAAGCGGAGCTATAGCACACTAACGTTTTCTTCGAAAGAATTAAGCAGTTAATTGGGTATGTTTTACTGGAGCGATAGTAGCTGACTCCTTTGCTGGATTATAATTCTTGCATTTCTTTAAGAGTAATAATGATAGGAACATTTCCAAAAGTTCTGCAATGAAATTTTGTAGAAAGATCCTTGAAAATGGTCAAATACCTTGCAGAATTTGGGAAAATCTTTCAATCGTTATAACTCTCATAGAAATGTAAGAGTTACAAGCCAGGAAAGGAGCCAAACTTTTGCAGTTTGTCGCGACATTAGGCTACTATCGCGCCAGGTATACAACAGAACCAATAAACTCCTTGATTCATTCGGACGAAACACTAGTGTGCTATAGCCCTGCATATAAGTATTCAAAAGTTTACGTATTGTTTAGTATATTTGAAGAAATAATACAGTTAGGCTATTGACCAAACCCTAATGATATAGTCAATCTGAAGCTGGGTTAGGTTTAGGTAGGCTGTCCACAGTAAGTTATTTACGAATGTAATTAAAGTAGTTGATCACGCCATCGTCATTGCTTCAGAGTGGTGTCAATTTAGGTTTTTGAAAACGCTTAAAACAGTGCTTGTTGACGACTCCGGTTCTCAGGGAAGGATAACAGGGCGCCCCCATTATTGCTAGATAGATAGAAGGCCGTCTGTTACCTGAAAATCAATCTATTCCTTTTACCTGTTAAAAATTTGATAAAACATGATTAAAAGAAAATACGTTTGCTCGAAATAATAGGATACGCAATCAGCGTCTGCTCACTGACTAGTACCACCATTCAAATTAGAGATGGGTTCATCGAAAAAGCTTTATTACAATTTACTCCAAATTCTATTACAAATCACTGCAGTGATTGTTGTTACAAATTACTCCAAATTTTATTAGAAATTGCTCCAGTTCAATTTTTACAAATTACTCCAAATTTAATTACAATTTACTGAAGTATTACAAATTACGAAAGTATTACAAATTACTGCTCTACAGGCCAGCATACATGCACGCTACCCTGCCTGGCCACAGATAGCTGCATTTCCATAGCTAAGCGTGAGCGTACACGGAGACTCTTTCTCAGTCCTTACCGTCAAACTTAGCAGGTTTTTTCGGTTATATTTATGTTTTCAATGATTGTGATGAGGAAGCCAGACCGACAGCTTGTGTTACCTCTCTGGCCAACACAATCTGCCAGTCTGGCCTCTCGGTAAAGTCGTTGACAGCGCCAGTGAAAAAAAACAAACAAACTATACTGTGAGAGAGGGGCTACTTTGTATGCGGCCGTACACTTCTTAGTAGACACCCGTCGTACTCACATTTATTTAGCAGTGCCTTTTCTTTTATGAGTGTTTTCGCATACTAGTAGCTAGCAAGCATATAAAAACCGTGGAAACTAATATCGACAGAACACAAACTCACATGGATACGTACGGTTACCCTGTATCCCACACACAAGTACGCGGTCGCGGCTAATGAACGCCGAAAACAGCTGTGGTCGTCCGTGCTGGGTGGTCCGTGCTCAAGCTGGACTGGTACATTTTATAACTAGCGAAAATTTTAATTTTTTTAAAAATCTTGATGGTCATAATGTGACATTCGTTAAATAATTTGTTTATATATAATATCAGTGACCAGATCATAGGAGTTAAAATTTGAAAAAAAAGGAATATTAAATGTAAGGCCCTTGTGTACGGCAAGTGGTTTGGTACTGATCGCGGAAAACAAGCATGGAGCGCACGTAACGGGTGTGCAGCTATGATAGTAACTGCATGCCAACATTCAACACTGCTGCAAATACAAACACATTGCTGCACGGTCATGAAAATTTCAGCAAATGTTGCTAATAGTTAAATAAATAATTTCTGAAATTGTCGGTTTAGCTTAAGACCTTTAAGGATATCGAGCTTTTTAAAGAAAAAAGTCAAGGTTTACTTGCGCATTTGTCGGGTCGACCACGCCACCCACTTTGTAGCGATTTCAATAAAACCTTCTCACCTTTTGTATGTTTACCCTCGGAAAGCAGTATTTCTGCTAAAATGATTGCAAAAATTATCGTTCTAGCTGTTGTACGTTTTGCTGCAGGTCGATATTTAAAGACCGCCCTTTCGCCGTATTTTATCCTTAACTGCAGTGGCGGTGAGTGTAACGAAAATGAGGTTCTACAACATTATGCAAATTTCATAGACTCCTTTCAGACTGGTAATAATCTCACCAAGTGACAAAGTGTAACAATCATAGTTTCATTACCGTAGCCCAGCAATGTGGTGCCAGTTTCGATTAAAATAAACGAAAGAGGGCGCATTCCATTTTGGTCAAACTAACATGCAAGAACCAATTAAGAGTTGACCCTTATTGAATGTTAAATTTGTATAGGTCAAAAGGAATAAACTCATTTTGCCCAGTGATATAGTTACTCTGATGATTGCCCAGAACAGCTGAAAGATGACACATCACTTAGACGCGATTGGTCACGCTAAAACGATGTTTTGACTTATTTGATTTAAGGTCTGGTGCCGTTGTATTGAGATAAATTAAGGGAAGGATGTATTTCATCTACCTTTTGTTTTATTCACTTTGAAGGTTTGAGGACTTGGGTATTGTCACGACTTAGATCATCAAAATTTCAAATCGAAAATGTCAAAGGGGGGAGGTTAATGAGCAAAGACGTCATTTTTGAAGAGCGCCGCCATCGGCTCTTGCGGACAGGTTTTGCTTGTCTTGGAATCACGCTCGATTCTGAATCAACAACTGGCTGAAAACATTCTGCACATGCACAAATCGCAAGACAAAGAGACAACCTTGTAAACAGTGAAAACCCCGTGGAATTCTGTTAATTCTTTCGCAAGTTACAAATTTTTGAAAATCGCTCTCAAAACTTTGTGATTTTCCGAAGTTTTCTGGGCACTTTTTCTGTTCTTTTAAGAGGACCTCGAGAAGATGAATGAGACTTTTCATGTGGAAACCGCTAATTTTCCCAGTGACCTGAATACATCACATAACATCTCCGCCCACAACCAAGTCGGGAACGCGACTGTAAATGTATGGAATGGGATTTTATGATAGCCTATTTTCCGTCTTTTGACAAGTAGGACTGGCTTGTTTGACCTAGAAAATGGAGAAGGTGAGCGGTGATAGACCCTCTGAGGAGATGCATATATCCATGCTGACACGTCTATGCCGTGCGTGTGGCACACAGGACCTAAAAAATCCTGCAAATGTCAACTTATATGCCAATGAACTCATGAAGGTGTGCCAGTGCCACCATAATGTTGATCACGTCCGTCCAGGCCTTACCGACACCCCGACACCCCAACAGGGGCTCCTTAGCTGGGTAGGCTGATAAGGAGATCAATTTTCGGATCGATCTATTGATCCCTTAGTCGATGTGCCCGCCAATAGATCTATCCCAAAATTGATCTCTTTAGCAGACTACCCAGCTAAGGAGCGCCTGTGACCCCCCCTGCCAGCATTCCGTAATAGTCAGATACGACGGAATCAATATTGCACCATTTTGCCAATAACCGCGAAACGATACTTTGTCATCGACAAGCTAGACGTTTACGTAACGACGACAATCCTGTGTATAACTTTCAAGATTCAGTCGACGATTGATAAAATGTATGCTGAAAACACATTTGGAACTAATGACATCATTCTTTCAATGCGCGTTTGCCTATCTTCATGTCTGCCCTTTTCTGTATATAAGTACTTCGGTCTGTAGATCAAGCACTAAATTCGTTACATCAAATGCGGCGAGTTTTAGAATGGTGAATGCTTGGATAGTTATGGAGAACTTAAAGGAACTCATAGATGTGGCTTGCAAAAGTGTAAAAATAATATATATTTACTAAGTAGCTTTTATAAAATATCATTTATTTTGTAATGACAAAATTAATTCAACGATAATTATATTGGAAGTAAAAAGTTATAAAGGATTTGCTAAACCTAGCATATGATTTGCATATTTTGGTGTTTTTGAGACATTTTAGGTCATTTATGTTAAAAAATTCTCTCTTCAGGAATGTCTTGTTCCATGAGCCTTGATTTTCATATTTTTAAATGATGATGTGATTAACATAATCCAAGAGGTAGAAATTTTCAAATGTGTACATATTGTGACCTAATTGTGACATTTTTGGAATAAACATTTCTCAGAGCTGTTTTTGTAATCTTATGTAGCAGATTCTAAATACATTTATAGGTTTCTTAAGAGATCCTTATATTCGAAAGTTCCTTTTCTTATTAGGACTTAACATTTTTGTTGAAATGCTTATGCAGCAGCTTTAAATTTTATAATTAATCATTTGACTTATGAACTTTCCAAAATGTTTTTAAACCTCACAAAGAATCATTTTTTGCTGGTATAAATTAATTCAATTTAAAGGTAACATATTTCAGAATTACCTTTATTTATGGTATTACTTGTAATTGTTTCGAAAGAATATATTACAGCCTAAGAGTTAATATTTGCCAAAATATACATATAAATGTATAAATATAGCAAAATTTGCATGGGTAAAATGAGCAAATGATTATTGTATACTTAAGGCTGCAATGAGAAATGACACAATAAAGTTTTGGTGAAATTTCACAAATATATATTTATTTTATCTGATCTATCAAATACACTATTCTAAGCACATGTATGTTAGTAGTCAAACATTTAAAAATCACAAATTCAGTTAGTTTGCTATATCAAAATATTAGCATTTTTGTCTTCGACTTCCATGTATGAACTATAGTGTAATTCAAAATGAATTTGTTATGGCAAATTGTTAATACAAATTTCAAGTTCAAGACATGCCAGTTGGAAGTCACATTAATTCCTGCTATGGAGTACTTCCAATTCAATATAAAATTACAAGATTGTGACAAAGTTCAGATTTAACAATGGCAAGGGTTTATGTGTTCCAAATATATGCGTCGTATACTAAGGGTGGCTTTGAAGTCATAAATTTTGCTGCTATGTACATGTAATACTTTTAGATGTATATGGTTAAGGCTTGCGACAGAACAAACATGGAAGTAAGGGTTATGTTTTTTTTTTTTAAATATACATTGCCAATAAAGGTCCGTTTTTAAAAGACATGCACGATTTAGGTGTCACGGTTTCTACTCGTAGATAATGATTCAAATTGAGCTCCATGATAACGATTTATAAGGCTCAGTTCGGCTAGAAATAACCTGATGAGGATAATGTTTTTTTATTTAAACAATTTTGAAATCGAACGAAAATACCTCGATCAAAAAAGTTGTTAGATGTAGAAGAGGAAGCATCATTTTTTCAAATTGGTCACTTGCGGATATTTTAAAGTCAAATGTATTTTATCAAGTTGAACTCAATACTCATCATGGGAAAAAGCGGTGGCAGTGTACCATAATAAGATAAGAGGTCACCAGGATATTTTTGAAGCAAAACATTTCTTGTTAATTCATCGCTACTTCATACTTCTAAGTAGCACTTGAAGCATATAATCATCAGATAATTAGAGGGCACTTTAAATATCACGCAAACTATTGTAAGGTTAAGAGGTACGATAATCACATCATCTATGAAGAGTTGTTTAGGGTATCTGGGACGCTTCTAAAGCTAGTGTATTTGCCTGCTAAAAACAAACGTATTAAGATAAAACAACGGAAGCATATGATTACATGAATTATAAAGGGACACATTTGAGCTCGACTCTTTTAGAGTCACATGTATCTTTTCAATTCAAAACTTATTTTTTGTACAAAGCGTTGATGTGTATCATCATCAGATTAGAAAGGTCCACTTCAGGGTTCACATGCAACTTTGCTAAATTCAAATAAAGTTCTTCAATTTGACAAACGTTATTTGACAGCATAAACACGGCAAACTGCAGACAGATTTAAGTACATGCCTGTAACAGGGTCAGATCAATACTTATAATAGTCCATTTAGAAATTACCTCTGTTACAGGACTTTTAAAATTAGGCAGGTATCAGGGGTGTATGAACTGGTCTGTATCGGGTCTGGTATTACAGGGATGTACACAGTGATATCGATGTAATATCTGAATGTATCCAATGCTGTTACCACGTCACTAAAATACTGGTGTACAAACAGAGGCGTGGCTGTGTTGAATTTACAGGGCCTGTTACAGGGTCTGAAAAATTGTCAGATTTCAGGGCTGTATAGATTCAAGAAAAAAAGCTTATTTTGACTGAAATGAATACAGGCATAATTGTGCGCACATTAAAACATTATTGGATCTGTTACAAGTCTACATTCACATTGCTGTGTACAGTCCTGTAAAACATTGCTGAGACTGGGACAAAATTTCACAACCTGTCACAGGTCCGTGTTGGCAACATTGTACACGGTCTTGTCCCCATATCCTTTAATACAGACCTGCACATCAGCCCCTGAAACACCAAAAATCGGACGTCTTTGCTGACACAGAGTGGTACCACAGGGTTGTGTCAGGGTCTGTACAGGGCCTCTCACAGAGGCATTTTTTGCTTTGTTGTCATCGGCATCAGTTAGTGACACTTTAGAGGTCAATTGGGAGAATAGAAACAATTCTGCGACCACAGAAGACTGAAATCAATTTGACACCTAGGCGGTAGTCTAAACCACGGCCTTGATAATGCCTACAGACAAAAAAAAATTACCTTCACTTGGAGGCATCTACGCTTGCTAGTACACTGTAGTAGGTACTCGTACTAAAGGTTAAACGTCGAGAGATAACCATGGTGCTCACCAAAAATAACCTGGACTATGGCCACATTTTGTGCCATTTAGAGGGGGAAATACGTTGGTTTCCTCAAGAAAATAAGTGAAAATGCTATTTTTTCTTCTTTTAATTTCTGGAATCTCGCAATGTACTTTTATTGAGGCAGTTCGAAGCATTGGAACTGCGGGTCGTCATGACCCTGAACAGGTAAATAACCCCCTTTGCTCGTGGTGGCAATTAATTTTGTTACGTTTCATTCAATGATCTACGCATACGTCAGCGGCTTGGCATGTTGTTAACGCCTAAGAAGCCTTCATCGACGCAGTTTCACACGAGGTGTAAGGAAAATTTGTCATAAGTGCTACAAATGTCAGCACTACCAGGAGAATCGATATGTTCAATTTAATGCCCCGTCAGGTATCGTGTAGGAGATTAGTTTGCAGGACAGGCCAATCTAGCAAATAAAATGCAGGTCGCAAACAAAGATTTGCACGTGGACTGTCTTACATAGTGAAGGAGGGGGCGCTCTTAAACAGGACGGTACTTTATATGTATACGTAATAGGTAATATCTTGTTACTTACATCGGCCACTTTATTTTTTAAAATGAATGATTCGAATTAAGAGAACAAATTTTGATTTATTTCCAGCATTACAATTCTAAATACAATTTAGTGTGCTACCCTTATCTATGATTGCAAAAATAACCTTCATTTAATGTATGTTCATAATAAGCAATGTAGCATTGGAATCAAACATTGGTTGTATTAACGAATTTTAATGTCATTGCGACATAGGCAGTTATTCACTTTAGACTTATATTGAAGAATGAGATGTTTTTGAACTTTTAAGTATTTCTTTTCTCGGTCTTTGTTTGGCTGATCCAATCCTGTAACTTTTACCTCTGTTTAATGTAAAGTAACAAACGTGCCTTTCTCACACACTTTGCGTCGTAAATGGTACTTAGTAAGATAATATATATATATATATATATATATATATATATATATATATATATATATATATATATATATATATATATATATATATATATATATATATATATATATATATACACCCACACACATATTGGGCATATATATGTATGCATACACATACATATATGTATGCATACATAAGCTTATACATATACACACATAAACGCACACACATAAAGTGTTTTCATTCATACATGTAGAATACATACTTACAGACATTCATACGTACGCACATACACACATACATTTGCAAAAATATGCATAAACACACACACATACATACATACATACATACATACATACATACATACATACATACATACATACATACATACATACATACATACATACATATATACATACATACATACATACATACATACATACATACATACATACATACATACATACATACATACGTACATACGTACATACGTACGTACGTACGTACGTACGTACATACATACATACATACATACATCATACAGACAGACAGACAGACAGACAGACAACAGACAGACAGACAGACAGACAGACAGACATTGATACACAGAGATTAACTCTGAGGGAAAGCTATAAACACGATTGGAACTAATTTTGGATAATTGGATTTTCATATTTTTTAAATTTCTCAAAAGTGTTAGGTGCCGTATAGCTGAATGTTACAATATTAGAAATTATTCACAAAAAAGTGTATAAAGTAAAAAGAAAAGCAGATGAGATAACATTTGTTGATTAAATCGACATTACTTCACCATCCAATTATCCCAAATTAGTTTCAATCGTGTTTATAACATAATCCGTTTATCGCCCGAAGATGCTGTATTGTTGCTATATTAACCCCCTCGAAACAAAAACAGAAACAAAACAAAAAGCATCAAGAAAACACGAAACCAAGTCTTTTTCTAGATACATGGGTTAAAGGACCATTACTTGTTACTCTTGATGAAATTTTTCCACGATTTTTGTTTCTTATGTCGATTGCAAGTTCTTGTTCTACTCTCCAAATCATTTTGAAACACCAACCATTTACCTTATCAACACCTCCAGGGTCATCATGTGTAAAATGCACCGTTATTGTTTACATTGGAATTGTAGTCCGGACCAGAATGCACTTGTCAACAATAACAACACAGTCTACACGTGTACAGGCTGAGTTGATTATCTGAATACTGTGTATCTCAACATGATTTGAGAGAGGGGAACAAAAAACTTTCATTTACACGAAATCAAAAATAGTGGAAAAAATCATCAAGCTACTGGCCCATTTAAGACCTTTAAGGATTGTGAAAGAGTGTTTCAGAGTAATTTTCTTTCACATTGAATGAAAGACGAAAGTTCTTCTATGACAGCTATATCGAGGCTAAAGTTAGGTTATTTTTAAATAGTTGATGCTGATGCTTTTACTGTTACTTCCTCGATTGTTTCATAATTTTAACTCTCATGCCATTGAATACCAAAACTTGACCTTCACTACATCAGTGGTATTGTGACTTTTCTCTCGTGCTTAGTGACCAGAGAAACTTACTTGAAGAGACATCCAATCACATACTATTTGTATGTACTAACTGTCGTGTCTTCATCGATACAAAATCAATGTGGTGGCCATCTTGGATTAGGAACGCCGTGCTAATTTTAAGACAGACTTTTTCAGTTTTGATGTACGCATAGTAATTGGTTGTCTTTAAATCTGATGGAAACGGATATGATATGAGCATAGGCCAGACAATAACTTTGAGGGTAAAAGCGAACGGAAACAAATATCCTTTGAGAAAGTTCTACTTTTCAAAATATATCGTTACATTGCAGCGATGTTCAGAAAGTTGATTACATATCGCAATTTAGTCTAAAAAAATTGCAGTCTCGTCGAAAAACTCTCTTTCGTACAGAAACACAGAGAGCATTCCCGGGTTTGAGAAAAATATATAGAATTAACATTGACATTGTGTGCAGCGTATATATCTACGCGCATACATCAACAGACGAAATGTCAAGTTCGTTCATGGATGTCGAATATTAATTAGCATCTATCTTTCCAAGTACAGACAGATAAAATGAACTGAGTACAGTAACACTGCTGAGCGCGCGTTCACACATTCTCCTCCTCCGTCAATCAGAATACGCCTATCAATTTCGTCTCAAGACTCGCATCCATCACCAGCCCTGATTGGCTCGATTAATGTCCCGATTGCAGCTGATTGATCGAGCCTGGGACAGTTTTCCACCTCTCATGTTTTTTAGAAGACAACCGTGCGTGACTCGTAACTTGCGGGACATAAGAAAGGAAACCGCACCAATATTGGTGGCACCCTTCCACTGAGGAGATTCTTTTCATTGGCCTGGTCGAAGAGGAAGTGTAATCCCCAAGTCTATAGGACTGTACACAAGTGTCAAGTGGATTAACTCTGATGTGCATCACGTGAGCCCCTCAAGGATGAAAGCGAGCATCCCACCCAAGTTATTCGGAATATAATGGTCAAGTGTTGATGAGAGCGCAGCTATCTGTCCATTTATATCTGAACACCGTCCATAGACCAGTAATCTGTTTACTCTGTCTGTTTTTTCTGTTTGCACGTCTGTCTATGTATGCTACTTTTTCTTTCCTCGCCCTAGACATATCTAGTTACATATCTGTATGTCTCTCTGCTATATCAAAGATGTCTGTCTGTCTGTCTGCCTGTCTGTCTGTCTGTGAGTGAGTGAGTGTCTGTCTGTCTGTCTGTATGTATGTATGTATGTATGTATGTATGTATGTATGTATGTATGTATGTATGTATGTATGTGTATCATAATGGGTGAAGATGCTATGTGGTATTTACTAGTCATACTTGTTGATTTTCGTGAGTCGTTGATTCCGCGATAAGTCACTTATATACCTTCGATGGTTATGGCAGGGCTTTAAATCTTG
>LD343647.1:101024-126603 GCA_001465055.1 Ptychodera flava | reverse complement strand
CCCCCCCCCCCGCGCGCCAAGAGAGTCACGTGATCGATCATATGATTTGTAAAAAGTGAATGTAAACTTGCCGTTTACATCTCAATTACGGTCGAAAAGATAAAGTTTGACGAGACTTAGCTTCGTTTGGAACTCGCGAAGTTCGGGAACTCTGAGCTGGGAAGTCAGAAGGGGCATGGCTGTTTTCCCTTCAAATTACGAACAAACAAACATCATAAAGCATCCAAATTTGTTGGGTGACAAAGACCGAGCGTCGTCGATGTGAGATGATAATTTCACGACGCCGAGATGAGGTCGTAAATCATTCCGAACTGGGCTGTTGAGACGAGACGAGCCGGAGCATTGACTTCTGGATCTGTGTGTTCTGTGTTGCGCCCACAATGCTTGCGCAGACATTGTTTTTTAGAAAGTGAAATAAAGCCTGAAATTAGAAACAAAGGGCGCCGTAGACACGGTTTGTTATCAGAAAGTAGAGAAAACAAAAAGATGTATTTGTGCTGACATACTTCAACTGGACATGCTCTGTTGAGTCGGAGGGGGCTCAAATTCCAAGCCTGAAAGGCTTTGCACACAGGCGGTATGGCCGGTGTGCCGTAATAAACCTCTCGGATATTGAATATGCTGCCAGTCGCTGTCTTCAGCGATGTCCGCCGTGACGTAATGTTGCTTTTATTCACCGTTTTTCTCACCCAAGTTCGAAATAACAACATCGGGGAGTAAAAATAAATGAGGCAGTTTTTATAGGCTTATAAAAAATCATGGTCTATTTCTTTCAAGGTATGCTTGGTCTCGAATTGATGAACTATGGTTTGAAAGATCGTCTGCTTCCGTCCCGTTTGAAAGGTGCTCTTTTTGAGGAAGAGTGGGGGGGGGGGGACAACAGCGGCCCTGTTAAAATAGCGTTCAGCCTCCTGTAAGTCCAGAAGACCACACAAAAAATCTGCCGACACTTGCGAACAAAGGCGAACGCAAACAGCCGAGCCATTGAAAAGAAGTCGAACCTGGAGGGCGAAAAACGACAAAACGTACGAGCGCACGTTAAGTAATCAAATCGTCACCGCGCACCTCGGGGGAGTCGGCTGGCACACTGGAGATAAGAAACAGAGAACAACATCGATGGGGGGAAAAGCTCTTGCTTGGGTGAAAATTTCCAAATGGATAGAGAGTGGCATGACAGAGGTATGACTCATTTCAAAAACAGACGACTGCCCGGTCTCGTCTTCTGCTTTTCTAACCCTATACGCTTTGATAGAAATCACTCATGCTTCAGTCGATCACAAAACCCCTGGCTGCATGCATGCTTGAGCAGGTACAATCTACAGGCAGCGGGGCCCAACACCACCATCTCTCCAATGCATATCGGCGCACAATAGAACTCTCTCCAGCGACCAAAGGGGTCAGCGAACAGTGGCCAACCTGTGTTTAGTCAAATTCAATCCCTTAATGCGTTTTCAGCTCAGTAGCCTAAAATATTTGAGACCTCCCATTTCCTGGGGAACTAAACCTCGGTGGATGGTCTCCATTTGTTCCCGCGGAGGAAATTCTCCGCCGCTTCGGGCGATATGTCAGGGAAGGGATCTCGGCTCTTGCTCCGCATCATCCCACGTGCTTTCGTTTCGCGATGTTTGATCGACACTGCCGCCGTCGCATGTGAACACGGTTGTACTACAATGTTCACTTCGGATGCGAATCGATGTCGTTGCCAAGTCTGACATGGCTGAACTAGAATTTCCACTTAGCATGTGTACAGCGATGTCATGTGCCCTTCATAGTTCTGCTTACGTCAAAGAGAGAGCATCTCAAACCTCGTTCCACAACATAGAGCAAAAATTCATAAAAATACATTCCACGACTAGATGTGTACAGATCGGCGACATGAAACCACGGAACCGGAAGTGTCTGAAACAAAACTCATTCTTAAATACCGGGATTTGAAATTTTGGTGTTTGTAGATAGTGGTGTCACCTGTGTAACCGGTCGACCTCATTACAAGAGAACGATTTCAAAACATGAGTTGAAATTGACATGGGAAATGCATCACACTTCATTGTCTGTTCATCAGGCAGTGTGCAGTTGTACGCGTACCCATGCTTAAAAATCAATGGAGTTTGTGCCGTAATTCAATGTGTATCATGTTCACACGTATGATTGAGCATCGAGTTGTTAATATGAACTTAACTCGCGTGCGACAACACTCGGGAATTTCCGCCATGTCCATTTCAGCGTTAAACTTTTGCTCATTTCCTAAGACAATGTGTGCGGGCATGTTTCTTGCATCCAGAGAGACCTGCTCTCGTGAATAGTAAAGATGGTCCTCCCGTCTTGATTGTAGAGGGCGGTACAGCCAGAGAAATGCAAAGCACATCGACGTTTTATTTTAAAAGTCAACAAATAAAAATCAAACACAATAGATAAAAATAAATAAATATGTAAGTCTGTGAAGGACTTAGTCAACTTGTGCTTATCATAGTGAAATCGACAAATTCATTGATTCTTGTTACAAGTCGCTGATACCAGTTTCACCTTGGCTTCAAAATGGTGGTCCAAATTTCGTTGTTGACATGGTTCCGCTCTTGTCGTATTTCATCGCGGAAGCCAACCGTTTCAATAATAAAAAAAAAACAAACAACAAAAACGACGAAACCGTTTCCTGGTCAGGCGGTGGGGCGTTGATCACAGAAACAAGATCGTGTTAACGTGCTGCGATAATTTCCGATGCAGCATAACAGTTTGAATTATTGAATATGCGTCCATTGTGCTCTTTCATCCGAGCTGTTACAAACACTATCTTTACAAGATGCACTCATTAAATCTTTAAAGCGTACCCCCGAAGCTGTTACATTACGGGTTTTCATGACAATTCGTTTCGAGAAAAATTCCCTTTCCCCCTCGAGTGGCAAAACGCGCATGGATTTCGCACCTTGCGGCAGGATCCATTATGACCAATTAAATATTATGAAATGTACAGAGTCATAAAAATTTGAAATATTTCTTTGGGGCTTGATATGTGTCGTGGAGTGTGAAACAGAACATCGTTGCAGGTTTTTGGCGTTGGTTTCCACTGATCAAAAAACAAAAGTATCATTACATACCAGATGTACGTAATTGGTGTTTTAAAAGGGCTTCCTTTTATATTTCGTGGCATACAAAAATATCATTTATCAATCATCTGCTATCTTTCAGAGAAATAATTTTGCAAACTTCGTTTTTTTTTTCTGTTTAATAAAAAAAACCCCATAGCAAAAAATACTCCAGTGGTTTCAATGACTGTAGAAAACAAGACAACAGAAATGTGACTATAGATATCAGCTGCAAAATATTAGTGACTGGCTGGACATTTTTCAATTATGACGTCCATGACAGCAAAATAGTCGTTATTATCCTTTCCGCACGAATAACATTTCAATATCCAAGAGCGAGATCGAAAACAGAAGCATGACAGAGCTAAGCCAGGGACAGAACGACCGTCGTGTCATCCACTTACCGACCCCTTTTAATTAGTAAAACTCGTGTCGCTTTATTACAAGTTTGAAATAAAAGATTAATCTAGGGTTTGATGAATACTGGGTGCTGATGGTGAGCTGCATGAATTAGTGATGGGACCATACAACTACGGCTAATACAGGAGGCTGACGGACATCGCACACGGGAAGGTGAGGACCCCTCCAAACTTCAGTCAGCCGAAAATTTCCAGCGAACTCGCTGGCTCGGCGTATTCCCAGGACGAGTCACCGGCCGACGCGATCAGAAAGGGAAAACAGACCAGGAGACGAGTGTCTCGGTCACAGAACAAAACAAACAGCCCGAGTTGTCATTTTTTTTTATAAGTGGGCGCTTGGGTTCAGGGGGGAATGGAACGTAGCCTTCCCGTGTTGCATTGCAACGACTTTTAACATCGGCGTCTTCGCATCCTATTTCTCATTAATATTCTTTGCATATCGCTTTGTTCGTTTCAGAATTCCTCCTTCCCCCCTCACGAGCCTGAACCACGACCACTTTTCATAAACACATTAGGACGGGTTTCAGACCTCGAAGCACACAATGCCTCGGAGAAACGAAGGATGTAAATTTCGATGACATTTCCTCTTTTTTGTGTGTTCTACGAAAACGTGTACATTTCCCCGCTCCTTCCACCTAACGTTTCTTGAAGGACAAGTCTAAGCAACGCAGTGCGCTGTATACTATGTACAACAGTTCACAAATAAATTCTACTCCCAACTAAAATTCAGTCGCCTTCAATAACACTTGTCATACTATCATACATATGCAGAATTTTTTTTTGAAAAGCTGAATGCTGGGCACTTTGCGATGTTTTTGGGAGTCTGACATGAAAATGTATTTCATAAACAGAACATAAATATCATGGAAATAGATTGTGAGTTGCAGCGTATGGGGCTAAGAATGTTGTTCTTTATTTGACAGTAAGTATTCCTTTGCGTTCAGGGATAACATGCTAATATTCAAACCAAGGTAAAAACGCGCAGCTCGTTTTGCGTCGCTGTCGAGCAGTCCCCAAAACAATGCATGCGTTTTATTACTTTGGGGCAATTTGTGAGGGAGTCTTTTGTCTTGTGTAGTTCAAGTTCGTTGTGATTAGAAAAAGTTTAGATTAAGACAAGGAAACTTTTAGTGTGCAAAACTGCGACTTAAACATTTAGGAGTCTTTTAGATTGTGCCGATTTGAATGATGGTACACTCACGTTTGGACATCTTCTTCTTCATTTGTTACACAGGTCCATATTCAGGCCGGGCTTCGTGCGAACTTTGGACCACAAAGTGTCGAAGTGCAGTCACCCTCAATGGAAGAGCTCACATCCGGCAGCGGTGGTGTCGTCTCGGTAAATTGATAGCGGGAGTGTTCTTGCCGGCGAACGTCCAAGGAATACACCGCGATTAAAAATGGACAGAAACAACCCCATCAGCATTGGTTGGGCAATGCAGTACAAACAAGCGATGTGGTGACAACATTTTAATCAAGGTTATAAAGCCAGCTTTCGACATTGAACGAGACTTATCTAAACCGGGTCAAACCGAGATGAACTTCGGAGAAGTCTGAGTCAAGCTAGAAGTTTGAAGTTCGGCTAAATTCTGAGCCAGTACCCATCAACCGTTTTGTTATACTAGCGAGATATGCATACATTTTACACCCTCACAGACAACGCCATGTCATTTGGCAAAGTCTCGGCGAGCCTCGGTCAGAGGCCGAACCTGCAGTGCCAACGCGGAACATCTCAAAGCACAGAATGACGCCATACCAAGTCACGCAGAAGTCTTGGAATAAAGCTGGAATTGAACAAACAAACAAACAAAAATCTTCACTAATAATTTTGTCGGATTTTTTTTTTGTTTCGCAGAAACTTCCGGAGAAGACTATCAGACACAGAATGTGATCATAATACAAAATACGTGGCGAATTTACCAAGCGTAAACTCCGAATTTAATTACAGAGTCGAATTTACCGCGAAGGGGATTTCCACTGTAAAGAATATTAACTTATTTTCGTTGTACATATGATTGGGCATATACGGTGGTACTAAGTAAGAGTTTGTATGCTGGGGTTCAATCTGTGACACTTCTATAAGTCTAACGAAATCTTCAAAAAATCAAGAATAAACGGGGCTTTTGAGAGATTTGCTGTAATCAGAGCGGAACCCTTTTTAGCGGCGATAATATTAAGGACAATATTTCCGATGGTTGTAAAATGCACGCTGTATCGAAATTCATGCATTATTTATCAGCTTGGGAGAGAAAAAAAGTTTGAAACCGTCACAGCGTTGAAGTCTTGTCTCCACGTCAATGATCTCCTTTGAGAAACAGATTTTATCATTTTTAATGGTTATTGAGAAAATGTGACACATAGCGTTGCAAAAATTCTGCGAATTATTTAAATAGGTGCCAAAAGTAGATTAAACTCAGCCGAATAAAAATAAATGATGATGAAATTTATCTTTGTTATGCGCCATTTTTTTAGGTTTGTTATAATAGCGTGAATTAAATAAGAAAGATGAAAGGTGGACCTGACACAAGAGTCGTTTTAGGTTCGCCGAGGTTTGTTTTTACCGGGGAGTCTTGTAACACGTTGGAATAAAGGCATCACGGGTACGGCTTCCACTGTATTGTGTGCGTTTTATGTCGCTGAAATCAACATTCTCCTCATTTTCGCGCCTTTACTGGTATGTGGTAAAATGTGTTTTGTTTACACTTCGTGACAATCGACTCGCTCTGGTTGCTTAGAAACGGCAAGTTCTCCCCGACACGTTATTCACACTTTCGGATTGGGGGCGGAGGGGGGGGGGGGAAGAGATTGAAGATGAACATTTTTGTTAGATGGCAGTTTCAGTAAAAGTTATCTGCTGTGTGAAAAATTTAAATTGATGGTGAACAATTTGAAGATAATTTTGATGCATTCGTAAACATCGATTAAAATATGTTAATTTTCGTTGCCACATCGTCATCAAACATATTTTATTTCCTTCTGTTTGACATCTGGCTTAATTGCTTATGATCGGCTTACTTAGAGACACAGCTGTATAGGGGGTTTACAGACTCTGTTGCTAAGAAATTCTGAGGTGTGCTACCGCGATGCTGATCAATACATTTATTGGCTTACACCGAGTGTGGAATACTATTTGAACTAACTATACAAACTTAGTGACCTAGGATGGAAGATTTGTAAATTAAAGGATAAATAGCTATAACAATTGATATTTTTTTTCACTAGTTGACATTAATGCCAAATTCAAGTTCTTGTTCTGCCCTCAAAGCATGCTTAAATATCCATTATTTAGCTTGTCAACACAGCAACTCGTAAAAAATGCACAGTTATTGTTTACATTTGAATTCTAGTCCGGACCAGAATTCATTCTCCTGTCAACATTGATCTTGCAGTTTACAGGACATGTACAGACTGTGAGTTGACATGTTATTGGCGAGTAGAACAAAACAATCTTGTTGACGTCAACAAGTAAAATGATAAAATAATCATCAACGGTTGCAGTTGCCAGTCCTTATAAGGTATTCACAGAGTTACCCCGGAATGCTGGATGCCATTCCTGGGGCTGTTTTGTCAATGAAAGACAGAGCCACCCAAGTGTGAAACGTCGGTTGCTTTTCAGCTGGACTGTCTTATGAACAAAATGTGGTACACAACAGGTTGTGTTTACAAACACACACACAACACCGAAAGAACGGAAGCTCGAATTATACATGCATTATATTTGAAATGGGTTCTTGTTTTTGTGTCAGCAAATTAGCAGATACACACATCTAAGCCAACGGTTGGACGAAAATTCGCGAGTTTTAAAACGTCTTAAAAGCGCATAATTGTTTAATTTGTGTATTATACCATTCGCATCGCGAGAAAGAGATTGTCGACTTGAAACACTTGCGTAAAGGCCTTGAGACAGCGGTGTAAAGCGCCAACGTCCATCTCATTATCAAGTCTATACAGTAATAGTTCCATATGGCTGTTATTATATTCTTTAGCTATTCCTATCTGATCTAGACATTCTAAAGGCGAAAGCGAAATTGCTGAACTCTATTTTTTTATGAAAGCGAAATGTCATCATCTGAGGAATGTTCCTGCGAGATTGAAACGTCAAGATGTGTGAATTATGTGGTCAGGCAAAGTGGGTGAGAGCTTGTATAGTGGATGGAGGGAGTGTGGTTTTGATGTGCGGACAATGCCCCTCACAAGCTGATGTGTACACCGTTTTATAACTCAGTGTTTGGCAGTAAATATCGCGAAGGATAAGTGGGTGTCAAACAGGGCTTTTGTGTGTATAGCGAAGTCCCAGACATCACAATCGGAAACGTAGACGATCAGTTCTGCATGCCACAGCCATTTTGACGTGCACTCTGTTCTGCGAGAGAGTGACCCTCCCCTCAAAAAGGGGGTATTTTTTGCGATGTCTTTTTACACTGCAAGAATTTGGAATCGAAGAATTAGGAACTGCAAAGATGAAAAGGCCGATTGAAAACGTTTACAATTAGTCCAAGGTTGCGCCCCACCCCCACGGGAATGCCACTCAGAGATGCTGACCTTTCATTCAATGGCTGGGCTAAAACCCAATTTGAGTGAAGAATCAACCAGCCAGCTTCGAAGTGACAAATCAACACGCCTGACGGCTGCAACGTTACGTTACAAAAAAAACCCATCCCTACACTCTCTATAATCCAAAGGCCTGTGAAACTATTACACCATTTCAGAAAATAAAAAACACACAACTTTTCGATGATAAATAATTCAAAGCCTTTTGGGGACTCAAAATTAATATTCCTAAATTATTTATTTCTATTTAAGCAAAATCAAAAATGGACATACAATATCTTGTACTTGTTGATGGACTATCCCTCATGAATATTTGCGTTGTTTTCTTTTGAAAACGACTTGAATGCTATATCTGAAGCCGGCACGGTGACCAACATCTGGTGGTCGGAAAATAATACTACGTAAGTATTTAAGTCTTCAAAATAATAAAATTTAAACCTTAGAGAAAGGTCTTTGACCTTTGGCCGGAGAAGCTGCTGTATTCGCGTTGTCTGATGATTTTGCTGGTTTCAGCCCCGGGTGAGAGTTACACACACCGAAATCCAGAAATATGGGCGTCATCCCTACTCCATTCCGCATTTCATCCCGGCGAATGTTTAACTTCGGCTTCATGTCTGTGTATCTCTGAAATTAGCATAGAAACATACACATACGAACGTAAAATAAAGAAATTGAAAATGTCATAAAAAACTTGGGTAGTCGAATTGACAAGGCCGTGTGTATTTCCACAGGAGTATTATTTTAAACGGATGATAAAGTCGTTTGTCAGCACTCACTACGATCACCACAGATTCAACACTCGAGGAACAATGAATATGCATACATTTACACATGGCTTTCATTGGCACAGATGCATATTGAGGCTTGATTTTGTTGTGTTGTATTGACAATTTCAGGCAGGAGTTTGATCAAGCATATGTTATCCGGAGTCTTTTCCCCACAAAAAATGTGACCACCAAACTAACAATTACTTTTGTATGTTGTTGTTGATTTTTTGTAGATGCAAATGCGATATTTACATTTTACGGCCATACAAGGTTGTCGGGCCATAATTGAAATAAAAAAAATCGTCAGGCGTGTGCAAGCGTGGGAGATCTGCAACGGTATCTCAAAAGAAACAAGATGTACGTGTAGCTCGTCATGTATATCAGCAAAATGACGCGTCCGCAAGTTTACAAGAAATGACAAAACAGAATGTAGTAAGTACTGCGTTTGCAAAAATGCTCGATTAACGCATTGGACATCTATGACGACGATCGTAAAAAGGTTGGAAAGCACGGTGACATTTTAGTGCGACAAAAAATCCACCTTTCCAATCATATCAATAAATCATAATTATCAAGCAACAACAACAACAACAACAAAAACAACGGATGCAAAACTAGAAAAGAAAACAATCGACACGACGACGACAACAAACGGAAATGAGACATGATGGCTTATATGATGATATGGATCGCGGGGTTTGCAATTGCAGGAATGACAGCTTATTCTGAATCACGCCAGAGATCATCCGATTCGTGGGGCATAAAAAAATGCTCTTTTAAAAACGAGATAGTGTCTCCTGGTAATTATTTTGCTATTTTCTCGAAGCCTGCAGTTTATCTTCGCAGGTTTCTGCACAACTCCTGACACCACAAGTCGCAGAAATACGCCTGGTGTGTGTTCTCAGTGCAGATGCTTGGAAATAATGGGGGACACACATATAATGTATTGAAAGAGGAGGGAGTGGAACCTTTTCAGTTTAGGTTTGTTTTTTCTCTTCGGAAATTGACAAGGAGTTATTCCACGGAGCAGTGAAAAATGATGGGAATCCGTGGTGTTCCAGGGAGCTATAAATCAGTAACGATCTATCCCATTCGTTAAGGTTGACATGAATATTTCAAAAGTTTGTCATAGGGATGTAGTAGGGTAGACGGGCAGATGCAGGATGCCGCTCTGCCGGCGACTTCAATTGTCTAGTTCGTTGAAGACATCTTCTGTGGGACGCCTTACACTTTTTCGGGGTAGGCCTCGCGCTTTTCCCAGACACGTTCGATTTGTTGAACATGGACTGCCCTTGTCTAACGCGGTTCTGCTTACAGATTGCGACAGGCTCGCCGTTGACAAGCACCGCTGACCCGGAAACTTGGCAGCCATCTTGATTTTCTCTCTGCGATTTTTGCAGCACACAGAGCACAGGCACTGTGTAATGCGACGGGGTGTATGGGCAAACTGCGGTGGCACGGGGCTGTACACTCACCAAGGCCCCTGCATCTTAATCGTAGGCAGAATTACCTGAGAAGCGTGGATGCGTGAAGACAGAGACGCCTTCAGAAGCTATAACGCGGGCGAAATCGCCACATAATCTTGTCTCACGGAGACATATCAGCACTGGAACTGGAGATGAAATTTACACCATTACTGACACCATCACAGCGTTATTGTTCAAATACACTACCCGAGGCTTGTTTTTTTCGCTGCGATCATATTTTGATGTGTACAGCGGGACAAATTTCAATGAATTTAGCAGGCGTTTGTGATGACTTTGCCTGTTATTTAAGACATTTTGCACGCAGATTTGGCCCTTTTATTCTTCCCTCTTTTGAGATCCGTGAAAATGCCAGCACAATAGAAGGCGATGTGTTTGCAGTTTGGCATGCATGACTGGACAACCACACCGGCTTGAAATAACTACCGACAACACCACCCTTTTGCCGTGTTCGTTTCACGCTTTGTCTATTACATACAAACAACCCCGACCAGAAGGCTCTCTGTCTCTCTCTCTCACTCACTCACTCTCTCTCCCTGCAGCTAAGACAGCACCGACTACCCGCTCATCAGACTCGCCGTCTCCGGCTCCCGATTTCCTTTGTTTTATTGTTCCGATTCCAGCGTGTGATTTTTAAAATCAGAGTGTTCAATTTTTCGGGGGAGAAGGTGAAGATGGAAAGATTGGGCAATGAGTTTGGCTTGCAGCGGAATTCGCACGAAAACAAGCAGGTTTTTTTTATTGCCCGGAATCACAGCCCCGTTTATGATGAATGGTCGCATTGTTGTTCCAGTAAGCACGAATCCTTTTTGTTCTTTTCGCGAGAATTATTGAAATTTCGATTTTTTTCGGATGATTTTAAATTGGTTGAAGAACAGTAATCGGCGTGTAAAATATATACAGCGAACGCCCCAAGGCATGGCGGTGCTCGGCTATGTAATGCATCACACACTATCCTCCACTGGCAATCTAATATAGGAGACTTAACTCGTCACAACGTCTACTCGCATGATCTCTAGTTTATGTTCCGATGAACAAAGTTCAACAATTTCGGAAAATAATATTGGTAAAAAATAATCCCTCACTGTTGCATTTCCAAACGCCCCGCCACATCCGCGGGGCATTTTCGATTCTATCTTTTTTTCTCGATCCGATCGTTTTCAACTCTATCGAATCAAAGCATATTTTTCTGGCATATTTTTTTAAAACATTGTTGGTTTGGTGAGTAAAGTTTTAAAGTGACAGACCGCCAAATTCACGACCAAGTAACGCAGTTTTAAAATGAAAGCCAGGTAGAGAGAGATGTTCTTATGTCGATATATTGTCGTATATTTTCCGACACCTTGTCGACATTTTGAGCTCTTATCGCTGGTTGTAAATTTCCAGGATGGAGAGATATTTTATGCAGTGTGAAAATGAGATAAAAGCGAGGAAAGACGACCGTGTTTTCAAGCGCAAACCTCTAAAAAGGCGGTGCTAGAATTTTTTTTGACCATTTCTCATTAAAAATAAGAAAATCACAACCAATTGGAAAACAAACATTTTGATGTAGCGAGGCTGTGATCAGCCCTAAACCACAATTAGGTGCAGGTTTTAATTTTAACAGTACGGCAGCCAGAAATAGACACAAATGTCCGCTGCCCACCACACAGGGACGAACCCATCACCAATCTCTTATCACTCGAAATAAAACAAAACAGATTCTACACTAAAAATAAAAAAAAAGAAAGCTCGACAGATAGAAGGGGGAAAGTCCTGCAACTGCCGCTCATTTATCAAGTTGGTTCAGTTTATCATTCGGGGAGATTTGCAGCGATATTCGCAGGTTTTACTTCAATCTGAAAGCGTTTATGCCACTGATGGAAATATATGTGCGATATATATCATAATTTTCAACGTTTAGTGGAATTAAAATTCGATTGCGTGGACTGAACGGTAAACGATCTCAATTGATTTCCGCAAGTTGTAATGTTCTCAACTGCAGCGGCAGCCGCTGAGTAGCGGGGACCGGTGCACTCTTTTTTTTAACTAATTGCTTAATATCTCCGGTTTATTACATAACGCAAGTATACCTGCAAATCCGTCAAACGTCGGAACGCACGAACGATGGCGTTGTCAGAAGCAACCTGCATCGAAGCAAGATGCATTTTAATAAGAAATTCTGTTTTAAACAAATAACTATGAACTTCCATATTTTCATTTAACATGCAGGTATTGTTTGGGTTTTTTTTTCACTTGAAGGAGGCACACAATGGGCTAGTCGGTCAGGTCGATATTAGGATATCAATGCAGTATGGTGACAGAGCCCTTCGTTGATGGAACCGCGCGATTTGTTTACACCCAAAGAAAGTCGCTAAGAAAAACGCTTGAGCGGGCATATAATGTCAAGCACCGATGTAATATCCCCAACGATGGAGATACCGACGGACGTCTTGCGACGGGTATCACCATTCGATGATACGGTGGCTGATGGTAATTCATCGCTCGGTGTTTTGCTGAGGTCGATGAGGGTTGGTGTTTTCACGACTGCGAACGAGGTCATGCCAGGCATATTTACTCTGTTGTTCATAATTGCACCGGTTAAAAATACTGCTGCTAATGTTTAGCAAGAGATTTAAAAAAAGTCAGATACGGGCACTGCTCGTCATAGACACATGATACCATAAACTTGTGTCGCTTTTTTTTTATTTTAAATATCGTAAAACCGTCAAAAAATCTAGAAGTATGTAGGTCGTACCGTTTCAACCTAGCCGGATTCAGACGCCGAAGAAGTCCGCAGCAATAATTTATGAAGAAACGCCACGTTTGCTTTACAAGGTGACCAAGTAAATTTTAATCCTAAAGAATGAATATTTCTTCATCAGAGTGTCTTATTTTCAATAATTCTATGATAAACACATTTGGAATTAATATGATCACTGGAAGTATATTTAACGAAATAAACACAGTACAGGATGGTATTGCAACGAAATTCACGTTTTACTATACTTTCACTGAAAAATTAACGATAAATCCGAAAGCAAGTGGATATTTTCGAATTGAATCCGAGTAAACTATTGGTTCACACCGTGGAGAGGTGTACAGAGCGCGGTGGTTATTTTTAACGGCTTGCAATCTTGGGGTGTCGCTTACTAAATCTATGAGTACCTGCATTTTTTAAGCAAAACAATAGCAGCTAAAAGTCTGCATTTGGATGATCTGCACATTATCTTTTGAAGTTCCGTTTCTGGAACTTTGGTTTCTGCACTGTCAGTAATGACTTGAATTTGAAAATATATTCTAAAATAGTAGTAAGTGTATATTTAAATCTTTTCTACAAGGACAGAATAAAAAAAAAACATTCACCGAAAAGTAAACTTGCTCATATAATGACAATAAGCTAGAAAGAATGGGTAACTTTTTGAACGTCTAGCTATCGCCATGGCAACTGGAATGCTTGTGTTTTCTGTCAATGATGTCAAGGTTGCCCTTTGACAAGTTTAAGTTTGAAATTAGCAAAAATCTGCCATTGGGGAGGAATGAGTACGCTAATTTACATAGATGACACCGAGGGGAGTTTTAGTGGGACTGACAAGAATGGAATTTATGTCGTGGGTCGTGTGTATGCTCTACTAAAAAAAAAGTGAGCCTGCACTACAGTGACGTGTATTCCGCAAAGATGAAGGTGCGTCTAACGAGTTTGAACTCGGGGCAAAGGCCAACGCCCCGTCTGAGTGCTGTAAATTTCCGTGCAATATGGACATGTCACGCAGATGTAATATTCACAAAACCACGGTTCCCCGTCACACCTCTCCTGACAACCGGCGACTTCACAGAAAAGCTGATGAAAAATTCATGAAAAAGAAAGGAGTCGACGGATCGACAGGCAGCAAGCGACCCGACATCGAATTTCACCCTTCAGTTCCGACTCAAAGGTAGTTGGTGGGGAGGGGGGGGGAGGGTCGTCATTGCGCTATACCCTGTTAAGGATGTTGAAAACAAAATCCTGATTCGAAGTTACTCTAAAGTTAACTGCTTGTACGGTGTTGTTGTAATACTTTAATACACACTGGGGTGCTATTCACCTACTTCTGAACAATGCATCGCACTAACGCGAAGATTAGCCCATCCCAGTGACGATAAAATATAGAGAACCGCACTCATAAAACACCACACGAAGGTAGAGGAGAACTTAGCGAGGGAGTGAACTCTAACCTTTGAGGAAAGAAGACGACATTTGTACATAAAAAATTTGCAAGGCTCGCGTCTTAGCAGGGCGTATTGTTTGTTTCTGGTACAGGCCGCATGAACTGAATTGCCGGCGGTCAGCATGCACAAAAGATGAGGCACGATGTCAGTACAACCACTTCTTCAGTTTCTGAGTAGATTTCATCCGGGCGAAATTGACAAGATTCCCATTTCCCATTGTGTTCGTTTCTTAGGGGAATATAACTTACTTTACCTTGTAAATCTCCAGTGTGGATCACATAATGCTGTCCGGTGTAAAAAAAGTCCGCTGGCAGTGGGGCTATGCCGGATAGGACTCCACAAACCGACAGTCGGTTCGTTGAGTATTTTTTTTTTGACAGATCGACAGCCTGTTTGCAGATCGCTCCTCTCCAGCCGAGGACCCTCTCTCACTGAGCACAAAGCGAGCGATTGTGTCGGGTGTCTCTTCGCGAAAAAAAGGCAGAACAAAAAATGGTCAAAGGCGCAGCCAAAGAGAGCGAGAGGGGGAATTGTGTGTGCGCCCATTGACTGCTGTGACTCAGGTCGGTATAGCCAGCACAACGGTTCCCTTCTAATGCAAAGCAGCCAGTAATGTTATACTGGGACGCATTCATAGCAGCGATATAGAGAAAACGGCACTTAGAATAAATGGAATGCACCCTGGCTACATGCATCTTGCATGAGTCTTACGAAGTGTAGCTTACGCTGGAATACCAAACTAGACGTTCGGAAGCCGAGTTTTTTAACTTCAAACTTTTTTGGGGCTGAGAGATTATAACCCTTGCTTCGCCTCTTTTCAAAGGGCAATGCTTGGCTGCTATTAAAACCTTTTCAAAAAGGCAGAAAAGTCTATTGGCAAATCTCTTAGTCTGGTTTTTGAGTGTACTTTATGCCGAACGGAAAAGAACAATTCTGCTGGCCATGTATGGAACAAAGGCGTTCAAGCGTCCCTATTTGATGGCTTGTTTGTATTCCTGTTTTTATCCCCTATGTTCTGTAAGCAAGACACCAGCTCTTCTGGAGTCATTCACGGGGCGCAGATTGCCAAACTTGTCAGAAAGTCAGTGATGAAGTCACTTTGTCGCTCGTCCGTAATGGCGGACACTGCGCGCCATCCAATAGGAGTTCAGGTAAGCGCCTCTCTCAGAACGTGTTGGGTGCATTTCGGGACGTTTTTTGGGAGGGTTTCAAACTTGAGTGAATTTACGAGCTATGTCAGCTGTGTGCAAAACAGCGCCATGTGAAAGGTGGTGATTTTTGTGCAATCGATTATAGGGCATTCATTTCACCTTATTATTGTACCAAACTCTTACACAAAGTCTTCCCCGAGCTCGGCACAATGACAGATACGTTCATTTTAGATTGATTCGACATCATGAAGGAACGTGATCGATGTCGATCGAAAATTTTGACGAATTTTGAAAGAAATTGTTGAGGAAGCGACCAAATGTGGTCGAATTTTTGCGCGCTATATTTAGTACCGAGAACAAAGGAAGGGGGGAATAACACGGTGTACCCACTCAATGTCACTTAAAGTGACAGGCCCGGCTCATTGCTGGTGTTTTCTAACGTTTCCACAAGAGTTGAATAACACTTCGCAGAAAATGGTGACTCCAAATTCAAACAAAACAGTTGGGAAACGGAACTGGCGTTAGGTCATACCAATTCCCCCATTAAAATGTCTCTTTAAAAACATAGCATGTGTGCAGTAATGCATTTGTGTTCGCAAGTACTCTCGAATTTGAAAGGAATCTCGCTGTTTACAAGGTGGATTTTGATAGGAAAAATACTTGACTTTTAAAAGAACATCAGCTACTGTACACCGCCGAGGAAGCGACCGATATGAAATATTCAAAAGCTGCTTTCGAAATTCAAATGGCGGGAATTTTCAGTCGCTTTCGGCTGATTTGAATTTCAAAGTAGGACGGGAATCAAACTGTCATGTGCAATCAGCATCCGGTGAATGAAGACTTGTAAGCTGGGCTCAATTGTCCTGATTTAGCGTGTTATCCAATTAAACGATCTTAGAAACATCATGAATTTCTAGGTTTTTTTTTTAAATTTGACTGTTCACAATTGAATTAAAGATATCGCAAACAAACACACAAAGAGTTTAGATTGTTAAAAAATTGTAGGATGCATCTCCAAGGGATACAGACACTCCAGTGATCCACTCATTGATTTCTTAAGGAATCCATCCTGGAGGTCTATTACATAAGAGTTTTGTCTCTTTGCGAGGAATGAGACTTGAGTGCTTCCAAGTGATTTAAAGGTACTTCAAGAGCAAAATGTATGCCAACCTGAAATGAAGAAACGATATCATATTTTTTACTGTGGGCTTCAAACATTGTACCTGGATATTCAAATTTGATGTCACTAGATTTGCATAATTTTTAAGACATAACAACTTTCTTCGGCGACTTTTATCAAGACAAAGCAAACGAATTTCTTCGCTCTGCGCAAAATCTACGGTCATAATTCGAAGAATTTTATTTTCTTTGAACATAGCTTACTTGTTGACGATTGGGGTCTCACTTCACCACTTTGCTGCAACGCTGCTCACCAAGGTCTTCGTCCACCGAGCACAATTCTCACCTCCCCTACATGTGATTTTCCTTTCTCCTCATGCCACCGCCAATCATTGATGAGACAAGGCGAGTTGCAGGCACGGGCTAATCTGAAAGGCTCATCTTCCTTTGAGGCTGAATTCCATTTTTTGAAAGGCGCACCAGTCACACAGAAAGCTCTCGTGACACGTCGGTTTCAACATACTGACCTCATGTCAGAAATAAGCTGACATTTTGATGTGGCCCAAGAAGTACGAACAATAGGGGTATTTACTTAGCCGCCCCTGGTCGTAGCGGCTTGTTTTGCCAGAACAGTGCCCTGTGTCCTATAACTGACGTGACATCTCTTGCAAGGGACACTGGGATTTGTGTGATATCTATCTTTCCAGTTGAGAATGGGATAATTTTGGGCCACTCGATTCGAAACCAGGAGACTTGCATCCCAAGCCAGATGGCGTGTCTTTCTAATTTTCAGTACCCGTATGTCAGATGTGTCGCTCTCTCACTATTTTGGGTGAAAAGTTTCCAGATCGGCGAAAGCCAGTCGGCGAATCACAACTTATGCGACTGCAGTTCCAAGACAAGAAATTGTTTAGTTTTGATGACATGGCGCTCTTTTAATCCATTAACTGTCAATGTCACCAGTTTTCATTCTCTCCATTGCCAAAGCTTCGGTGACGTTTTCCCTCACAAAGTTATGTACACCGGTTACTTTAATCCTTTGTAATAACAAGGTAATAATACCGTTTTTAGACATACCTAACTTTAGATGTACATAGCTTGTCAGTGACGTATCTTACAGTTTTAGGGTATTCTTTTAATTTACCATGAACTAGCGTGATCGCAGTTTAAAGTATGATGTTGGAAGATTTTGTATTTTAGGAATATTCCTAGAAATTGGCTAACTCAATAAAGCAAACAAAAAACATAGCTTAAAAACCACTTTTCTCCCTGAAGTATAGAAAATGAAAGCCGACTGTGGCGCATACAAGGCCGTCCATTTTTACATGAAGGCGTAATGCAAAGGTTAGGGAGCAGGTAAAATTGATGGAGACAAGATGCCGGATTATAGAGGACAATGTTGCCCCCGGACGGAGGAGTCGAGTTTCGTATCTACTTCAGATCAGAGATTATCACCGTCGGCAAATTTTGCTAAAACAAATCATATTTGTCGTAATTTTGACTTAACTTTGAATCAGTTTTGATCAGAACCGACGGTAAAAACAGAGCGCGTGATATTCGCTCTAAAATGAAAACCAGACAGTTGTGATCAACGTCAAGGAGGCAGATTCAGAAATTGCCGTCTGTTCAAAAAATCAACCGCGAACTATTTATCCGAGCATGTCAATTTCGCACGGAGACAGCCAATCGTCTGTGATACACAAAACAGCACCCTCGGCACAAAGGAGCGAAAATGGTTCGTACTTTCAATGTCTAAAATAAACAACATTTAACCTCGCGCAAATAGCCTGTATGAGATCATTAATTAAGGGAAAGTATAAAATGAAAAAAAGGAAAATTCCAACTGAGAATACTGTCTGAGAGTAACCCGAGGTAAGAAAGCGAGAGAGAGCATTCTTTAGTCAGTGCGAGTGCTTGATGGATGGATGGCCATGTGAGCTAGTGTGTATTGCCCGCGGTGAATGCGGTGTATTATGGTGGATTTCAACGCTTAAGAAAAAAACTGAAGAGACAATATGGAGAAAGAAAAAACGCAAAATGGCTGCGCCGGAGAAAAATAACTTGAGGCCTGTGGGCTATAAAAGCTCGCTTTTTTTCACCTGTGCCAGGTGGATGTCGAGTCAAGATGCCAAAGTGGACGTCTAATGGTTTTTTGTTGGGGTTTGTCTGCCAACACGGCTATCACTGGAACAAATGGAATACACAAATTATAACACATGCTGTAGGCTACTAACACGCATCTGGGAGTAACTTATGAAAAGGCGTAATTCAGAGCGACGTATATGAACACAATACACAATAGAATGTGTGGCTTAAAACACAGGACAAATAATTTCATGAGCATATTCGACGATAGAACACCGTTTAGTCGGCCCGCCTACTGTCCACAAACCGATCATACCATAACGGAATACCGTATATGCCCACCACTTTATTTACCTTCTACTTTCGCAGGTGTTTACCCTATTATTTTTATCTACATTTTTTGTGCGTGTTAAAGGTCCAATTGATTAAAAGTCACCACAAGTTCGACGTTACTATAATAGTAACGCAGTAAACATAGCCCGGGTCAATCAGACGATTGTTAAAATGGCGATAAAAAAATCAGCCTAAATTGGCAAAATTCCAAAATTCTTCGCAAAAACCTTTCTTTTTTTGGTCCGATGGACGTTCATGTGCTCGGAAATGCCGCCAGGTTCAAAAATTGTACGCTTGTTAGGGTTGGCAAGCATAGAAATAATCTACCCGACGCAAAGTTTGTAGCTGAGAAGAGGATGACGACATGCGGTCGGATCTGTGCCTCGTTGACAGAGTATCACAACACATCTCATCAATAGAAATTGTTCTTAACGTTATAATGCCCATTACGGGCAGTTAATCAAAGCCAGCTAAGTACGGGTTATAGCTACCTAAAGTTCACAACCCTTTTATTATACAAACCAAGAGGGCTTAACGTGTAGGAATAGAACAAATTATTCTTGTGCGAATTTTCTAATTTTTGCCCTTCTTTATCACTTTTGGTTTGCTTTTTATATACCCAGATATATTTGCCACTAACCAGAACCCGCCGCCATCGTAATTTGCATATTTCTGTAGTGACTACGCCGCGACTTTCAACAGATTACAATATAAGGCGGGCTGCTGCATTGTTTAGTGTTTGAAGTTGGATGTTCTTGCCCAGAAAGTGATTTTGAAGTATTTGCTGAATATTTTCGCGTCAAAGGAGGGAAGCATTCGAGCTATTTGTTGTGTCGGTGTGAATTGGAGTAAAGAATGGGGAACCAAACGACATGTAACAGTAAAAACAAAAAGTCTTACAACTAAGTTTAATAGCCGTTCCATCCATACAGTTTGAGATACAAATAAACAGTAAGAGAAGTAAAAAATGTTTTAACGGGTTTTATTTACGTTTACTGAAACCATTTCAAGAATGTGCCTACAAGAACAAGGGCAATGGCAATGTAATGTTTCTATACATGCAACCTCTCTATATTACCGCCGAAAAAATATCTCCGTGAACGAGGTGTGAAGATGATAACTGGCTATTAGCAGGATGTAAAGCCTAGATATCACCGGACGAGGATGTATCATTTGCCATTATTCTTCTTAACTGTCCGAAAGCTAGAGATGGGGTGTTCGAGTCAGTATATCGATGTACACCATGTTGCCATGTAGGATATCGTTGCGGGTTTTTTCTTTCCAATGTTCATCCGTTGAACGATTTCCATCGTTAAACGAACGTAGCCTGCCGATATAGCCGGGGTTCGTGCATTACTTGCGAGGTTAAATCTGAAATGAAATGAAAATAAAACTCAATACAGGGAATTTCTGGGAGATTTCTGAATTTTGATAGGATTACGCAGTTTCAAAGTTATTCACCAGAATATAAGCACACCACTAGGCTTGACACCACGTCAGTCCCCTAAGCCTAGGAGACCGGAGCAGTGTTTACTTCAAATAAACTCAAGATATTGACTTTCTTTGTGAAGTCCAGCGAAAGGGCTTATTTTGACGAAATCGCCTCGTAGAAATTTTGATCAAGTTCCGACCGCCGTGGCCGATAGCGAGCGAAATTGAAGAGGCGTACAATAGCCGAGACTATCTGCAGAAATTCCCAATTTCTTTTTACTTTTGTTCCGCGACTAGATTTCCAGAGCCACGTGACCGAGTCTGTAATTTAAAACGCGTCAGTTTGGAACAAAATAAATGAAAATGAGAATAGCTTGATTGTGTGTTTTCTCAGAGTCCCCAACCTCTGTTAGTCGTGAAGCTATTACGTTTTTTTCAACTGCCAAATAAGGCATACCTGCACATGCGGTTGGACCAGCCGGGGTTAATGTACATGGGTCGGGTGTTGCGAAGTGGAAATATACAAAATACATATTGGTAACAGCGTCATTTAAATGTCTATTACAAGCGGGAAGCACTCACGGTTAAATTCCCATAAAACAGGTAGGAACAGGGAAGGGACTAGTGATCAACTTCCTGCGACTGATGTACCGGGAGAGACGTAGAGGAAATTTGATACTGCTCCGTGTCAGGGCGCTGGATGTGATTGAGCGGGGCCTGGGCTCGTAGCGGACTGAGTAGGGAAAAAATATAGGAAATCGTTTGAGATTCCTCGCGATCTGCAGAAAAACTAACAGGAATCAAGCAAGATCCATTTAATCTGCTCCAGTCTGACTGAGGCACTAGATCATGAAAGATTCAAAAGTTGAACTGACGGAGACAGAAAGCTTCTGTAGCGAGAGACTGATGACAAAAAGAAACTTATTATTGACATTTCTGACAGTTTCAAACCAAACCACGGAGTTGATCAAGAAAAACCGCCCGGCCAGGGATGAGTGACAGGGCGTGCGCTCTGCTCCTCTCTCTTTTGAACGCATCTCGAGAGCGTTGTCCGGGAAACGAGTTGCCTGCTAGGATGGAGAACACAGAGAGAAATATCGATGGGGGAGGTGAGAATTCTAAAGAGGAAAGAAAAGACATCAGCGTGGCTTGTCTATGATTTTCGCCGACATCTCTTGATAATCGTCGGCAGATTAGCATTACAAATAGAGGCCAAGCTGTTACAGGAGCCGTGAGAGCGACTCGGGGAAAAATAGCGAAAGTTGGCAACCTCTCATTTTGTGAGTTACCGGGGTCTGCTATTAGAGGACGCATTCAGTGACCATTAAGGCTCGTGTACAATCGGGGTCTGGAGAGAGAGAGAGATACAGCGAGCGCACTAATGATCACTTCAGCGGAGAAGTCCCCCGACGCCGGGTGGTAAAGCCATCCCCCCGATCTGATGAATCTTAACATCCTGATGACTTTCATTAAACGTCAGAAGCTGGCGCTGATGAGCGAGGGAAAAAAGGGCTAGACGTCTAGCGTCGAAAATGATAAGGTTGCCGGGTAAAGTGGCCAAGCGGGGCCCGAAGAAAAGCCCACTAACGGCGACGATCCGAGGAATTAGCGTGGATTGACAAGAAGGCAATTAATTTGTATTTCACCGAGGCGGTCGATCACTCAGGACACCCGAGCACATTTGACAATTGCAGATGATGAAGTCACTCCCCTCAACTAGACATTTGCAATATTATTCATGCAACGATAACGAGGCTAACCCGAGTATGTTCTCTCTCCCGTGTTGTGCCCGTCGGCAGTTTTGGTCAGTTAACGTTGCCAAATTGTTCTCGATCTTGGGTCTAATTGCCAGTCAGCTTTAACTTGTCTTAAAAGGGGCCACACGCGCTCATGCCATAAGTACTTCGACGTTCAAGAGGTCCGCCAATACTGTAGATGGCGATGCGTTCATTTTCTTTCACAACACCCCAGTTCAACGAGCACTCTTGACGTAATGAAGTTTCAAAGCGACACCGTATCTTCCAGTATTATCGCCCGAGAGCTTTAACATTTGCCAGAAGCATAGCGACGGACACAAAAAACCGAACCCCATCGGCTTTCCACAGCTTTGATTGCGGAGTACGAAATAATTATCCCGCCGCCAATTTCTAAAATTCAAGAGAGGGGCAACACGGTGACATCACGTGGAATCGAATCCCCGGGGAGGACGTTTTGCCCACCCCTTGATTCGGAATTCCTTTAATTTCGCTCCAGTTATTTAATCGAAATATACATATTTTATTCCCACATTAAATTGAATGGTAAATAGATTGAAGACACGGGATAACTCGTCGCACGTCAAGTGATCTGTTTATGGCCGGGTTTTCTCCCCGCGTTTCCCGCCAATCGAATTAGCAGCCGGTTAATGGCCAATTCGCACCCGTAATCTGCTACACTGAATGGCTGGACTAGACTCAATGCGTTCACCTTGCACCAAATTGAAACGGACATTTCATTTGCGCGCTTTTTTGACTTCTCAGAAAAGCGCGTGTCCCCCGAAATTTTTTTTTCAGTGAGAAATTACGTCACAGAAGAATTTCGGCAGAATAAACTCCAGAACATACAGGAAGCTTAAACATTTGCCTTCTAAACGATATTAAACGTTTCGTTACGCGTAGTGAAAGGTGTCTTTTATGATCAATTGAAAAATACCTCACAAGGAAAATTTTAAGTCTGATTAATTGAATCGAAACCGTTGGAATTTCTCAATTGGCAAATTACGAGTTTGCCGGGAGCATCAGCGTAAAGGATGCAAATGCCTGAAAATCCGTCAAAATTAGCACGTTTTACAAACCCATCCTGAATACAGGTTTTCAAAAAAAGTATCAGATGTTCTTTCGACTGTGTGTTTTTTGAGAAAATGCCAACCTGTCCCATGGCGATTTCAAATCCGCTCCCTGGTCGGTGATAAATTTCATTTCCTTGTAAGTATTGTTGCGTCGCTGTGCAGTGGTCCTGCAGGACCTGGCAATATTTTGAGCCGCAACCTTTTATGATGCTACTCTCAGAATACTCAGAAGGCACCGGGTCCCAACTTTGCGCCGGAAAGAGCGAACGCTGCTAATCCGAAATTAGGTCTCTCGCACCAAAGGTCATATTGACATAAAACATCGGCACCGCTAATTGAATAGCGCAACGAAAACGCTAACTGTCCCTATACCACTTTTACATTTGTTAATTCATTTTTTTTTGTTTTTTGCCTTTCTGCCGTTTCCTCAATATACAGTGTTGGCGTGAACGACAAAACTGACCGATCGGCTGACGCTGTTCACATTAAGGTAATGATAATAAAACAAACATAATATGCAGTATCCGTCAACATTAAATAAACGATATCAATAAGACCGACCATACAAAGGTCTGTTGAGTTTCAGCTGCGAGAAAAGACAATATAACATCTCTCTCTCTCTCTCTCTCTCTCTCTCTCTCTCTCTCTCTCTCTCTCTCTCTCACATACACACACACACACTCTCTCTCTCTCCACAGATAACTACACAACTTTATTACACGCATTATGGATATCAATTTAATAGCGTATGTATGTATGTATGTATGTATGTATGTATGTATGTATGTATGTATGTATGTATGTATGTATGTATATATATATATATATATATATATATATATATATATATGCATACATACACATATATGTTTTTTCTGATTTTCGAATTTTATATTCACTATTGGCCATTGAAAGATGGACACTAAAGAAGACTTGGCAAACAAGCAATTACGTAAACAGCAATGCAATAGTAGTGAAAGAACGTGACGTCTGCGTATTTTGCGAAAACGATAATTTTGAAAAATGACAACATTGAGAGGATTCGCTTAGAGGGCAGAATGGACTTAAGAGTAAAAGGGTTTTGCGTTTTCGATGACTGTTATCGCTCTTACCTTCATTTTTTTTCAATATTTTGCCAACAATAATGTTGTTGATAAAGAGTCAGAAAGATCCGTAGCAACTTGGGACTGCCACCCGGTGCCCTTAGAGTTTCTGTTGACTTTCTGGTCAAAACTGAACGAAAATTTTTGAAAGCGAGATTCCTGATTGACAAGCCTGTACGGTGGTTGAAGTACCCGTTCTGCGGGCATATGGATTTATTTCGGGGGGGGGGGACTCTCTAAAACATGGATGACACCCACAGCTATCATTCCACCGTGAGACCCCCCAAAATGACTGCTTTGAAGTCTGGCCGATACCGATGATCTAATATTTATGAAATGCAACTCATCAATATTTCACGGTGTGACACTTGGGTGAGGGTGATTTAGAACCGTGTAGGAAACGAAAATGGGTGAGCGAGTTCGACGAGTTCCTCTGGTGTGTAAAGGCTGTAGGAAGTTTGCTTACCGTATGCAACGTCAGGTTTAATGAAGAAAGTAGACGAAATTTTGGTAGAGGTATCAGAATCTGTTTTGGACGCTAAAAATAAATGTCAAAAACTGTAAACATTCTAACACCACGTCATTGAGAGGTAAAATAGAACCAGGCACAATTAAAATTAATCTGTCCTACTAACGAGGCAGTACTTGAGGATTTCTAGCTTATCTATGTATCTATGTATCTATGTATCTATGTATCTATGTATCTCTCTATGTATCTATCTATCTATGTATCTATCTATCTATGTATCTCTCTATCTATCTATCTATCTATCTATCTATCTATCTTTATCTATCTATCTATCTATCTTTATCTATCTATCTATCTATCTATCTATCTATCTATCTATCTATCTATCTATCTATCTATCTATCTATCTATATATATATATATATATATATATATATATATATAATACAAATTGTTTCAAGTACAAAGTAATAATATGAAGTATATGTTACTTAATTTCCATGCATTAAGCACACTTCAGACAGTCGCACAGTCACAATATTGTTATTAATAATAGCATACGTTTATGTTAT
>LD343647.1:63694-100999 GCA_001465055.1 Ptychodera flava | reverse complement strand
ACAATATTGTTATTAATAATAGTATACATTTATGTAATTATGTAATATATATATATATATATATATATATATATATATATATATATATACATACATACAAAATGGTATACATTGTATGCTTACAAGCAGATATATTTGTTAAATAATAGGCCCCATGTTTCTCGAGGGTAATTAGCTATGTGGCTAAAGTTATGGTAATGTATTTCTATTTTGCACATGGATAGCCACATAAATAGTATGAGTGTGTATGTATGTATTTATGTATTTATGTATGTACGTATGTATGTGTGTATGTATGTATGTATTTATGTATTTATGTATGTACGTATGTATGTGTGTGAGTGTACGCATGTATGCCACAAAGTAAATATTCAATATTGAAACGTTCTCAACCTTCTCTAAACGTGGTGACACCATAAAATTTTTCGAATGAAACGCATCAAAATTAAGAGGCGATTTAAAAATATTCTCACAACGTTAACCAAGCTATAATAATGGCTGACCTTTGTAACCCTTGTTAACGCCTTCGCCGTCATAAAAGTAAAATTGATTTTTAGTAACTGCTTTTTAATTTTAAATTTTTTATTTCCCCGTCATACGACGGAGACGGCATACAAGGAAAGCAAGCTAAAAACTACTTACTAAGATTCGACCAGGAATTAATGAAACCGCAACCACGCAAACCGACGTTAAAGTATACGAAACATGCTAAAATTATGAGCAGTATTTACGTATTTTGGCGGGAAATTTCGCGCGCAATTTTCGTATGGAACGATTCAATATTTTGACGACTATAACTTTGTGGTTTCATGATCGTTGTAGTCGAGCTTCACGAATCCCAAATCGTCGCAAATTTATGGGCGCGGATTTAATTTTATGACCGTCGTATACCAGAAATAAGCCGTTTTGCTCGAAACGCATAAATGAAATTAATTGATAAAAACCACTCGAGCGATACTTTTTATTGACAAAATATTTCACCAGAGGGTGAAAATCTGGGACTGGATTTTACATGAAATCTCCTCTATAACATAATTGCACGTACTTCATGAGCACGTTCCAAATATTAAGAAATATTTCCAAACAATTTTCGACATTTCAGCTGCTTATTCACCGGCCACTTAAATTTGAGCAATTGCATTTTACTGCGCGGTTTAATGCCGAACCTTGCTGTCGTAAATTGGCACATTTGTCGTAAAACACGTGTGTCGTGTGCTCGCTTTTGATGTCGATCGGCAGCACGGTGACAGATATGGGAAAAGCGGGACGTTGCTGAGAGACATGCCGCTCGTTTACTGTCATGCGCAGTTGTGGAAGAGGATGACATCAGAGAAAACCTGTACATTTACTTCTGAAGTACTAATTTTTGTAATCAAAATGATGGAACTTGAAACAATGACGGCAGGAGAAAAGTTTTGCTCTTGCTATTACGACAATAAATGTAATGATCAACTTTATAACACTGACACTTAAAATATGACCAAAGTGCAATTTTCGTACAATTTTTTTCAAATTGTAGACAAAGGCATGGATAACAGCAAATTGTTGACATGGTGAGTTTAATCATATCTTTGAAATATAGCTAATGGCAATTCAAAATTGTACCAAACTACGGGAAACTATTTTATGTTCATGTAAACAATATAAAAACCCACCTTCAAAAAGTTGGCAACTTGGTAGTCTAGCCTAGTAGTAAGGAACAGTGCTTTAGTTTCAATTACTTTCTAAATCGAAGTTAATAAAACTGGTTTGTAGTCCCTTCTGACGATTATAAACATAGAAGAGTTTTAGCAAGTACGCTAAAGTCTGTGGGAACTACCAAATAAGGTATGAAACAGACACCAATCATGTGAGATAGAGAGACTAAAAAAGGTTGAACTTGTCTGAAGAGAAATATCTGCATCATGTAGGTTTTGCCAAGTCACAGAGAACATCTCAACATGAGATTCTATAATATGCCAAGGAGTAACATCAACCTTTCCTTCACGTGAACAATAAATATAAGTGTTACGTCGTACCAGACTTGATCCAAAAACTCTTTGCATGGTAAGAGTATTTTTTTTCAAAATTTACACGGTTGGAGTTGTACCTGAACGTTTTCGACTGTTACATGGTAAAAGCTAAAAAAATATTGTTAAGACGTATGCACTTAACTTGGATAACTTACTTGAATTCACAAAATGCATAAGCTTAAGAGAAAGAAATGCTTGGTGTGGGAACAACACCATGAAAATAAATGTAACGACAGATTAAATTATTGAATGTTCGCGTATTTCGTGGGTAAGTAAACAGCAAAGATGCATGTAACCCTGTGTACGTTACACATACATACATACATACATACATACATACATACATACATACATACATACATACATACATACATATATATATATATATATATATATATATATATATATATATATATATATATATTCCTACAGACACTAAAAACCACTCACACACATTACATCTATGTTCAATTGAAAAGCAAAATGTTGGCATATTGCGTTTTCATTTCGGATGAAGCGTCCGTTGTTGATATTTGATATGGAAACACTGTAATGAAGTGGCACTGGCTCAGCAGACCATTCCGATATCGGAAATTTAGTCATTTCGCCATATCCTAATCTTAGTCGTTTCCATCGAGGTGTAGTGATGAATTTCCAGTTAATGATCTCGAGAGCAGATACAAAAGACACCCTAATATTTGAAGCCATAATTTAAAAATCTGTCATGTGTCCAATATCCCCTATGAAAACAAATCCCCTGAAATGGCGTTTCATGACTGACCCGGAAACGCTACAATTTGCAGTGTTTGGGTTAGGTTTTTAACACTTGAATTGGAGTTCTTGATCGAAAATCACGTACGGTTAGTAACTTGACCTAAAATGATGAGTATTTTCCATTTTTTTTCATGAGAGGCAAAATGAAGTGCACGATCCAGCAGGCGAGAATTTGTGGTTGACGTTTTGGCGCCATAACGTCTGCTATGAAAAAGGTTACGAGTATCAGTATTTCAAAATAATAACTTCACTTTTTCATAAGAGCAATTGTCACTATTTTATTCCCTCTCATAGCGCTCAGTGAGGGCATGAGAGTCTTCCAATATCCCTAACCCTGGAAATTACACAACAAATCGGTCTCGCGTCAGAAATAATAACGTGCCTGTCTTCGTTACCCTGAAGGGGGCTTGATCAATACTAATCGGCTGATTTTCAATAACAGGAACGCGTTAATTGAGAGGAACTATCATCACCGGGTTAAGAGCTAGTCGCGGTCAATACTTCTCCTAGCGAAGGTCTCTAAATTTTCATCTCTCTCCCCGGCTTTGGTCCTTGGCAACGTCACCGATGAGTGGGTTGTCGCCATTTTTTTTTTGGGGGGGGGAATATTTTGGACGAGATTACAGAGAAACGTTTAACGAACATGAAAAGGTTGAACAAAATCCGGTATATATATTATAAGATCAATAAGCTAGTCAAGTTTAAAGTGGAATTGTCAGAGAGTGTTGGCGGGTCAGACATTTCATGGATGTTGTGTCGTGACCAGGTTTCGACTGGGGAGATGGAGATAGAGAACACGGGATTGGCTTTTATCGATCTGTCCTTCTTGTTTGAGGTATATACGACACTTTGAGAAAAAAGTTAAGCCTCCTAGTTCCAGGTCTCTCTTCTCCCCCTGTAATTGTCATGGTGTACACTCCAGAAATGCGGTCTCTTAATTCCAGAGCGTGTCTGTCAAGTTTTTCCATTAGCGCAGATCCTCGCCGAAGCCCAGGAAATTCTACCCAGACGTGCTTCTGTCGTCTGCACGGGTCTCCGATCGATTTTTGAAAGATTTACTAGAAACGGTAGATATAGGAGGCAAGGTTGAGAATTTATGTCGGCAATTTTCGACCTAATTGAAGGTGGATATGCGAATGTAAGCTGGCGGATGGCTTTCCGTAAATGAAATAATTGTTCTGAAAATGGGTTGCCCGGATGTAGGGCCAGGAAAGCGTTGATTAAATTAGCCGACAATTAAAGTGGATGGAACGGGGAAAAGGGAAAGGGAAGCGTGATTAAACGAGAAATCTTGGGCACCTCGAACAACACTCTATACGCCGACACACTCGAGTTTTATTTACAGCAAGGAGGTATCGCCTGCTGATCGTTCATCGGCAGAGTCTGCAGTCGCTATTGATCCAGTGAGCTTAGCAATTAGGCAATGCGCTGAAAATCGGAAAAAAGAAAGACGACTTGTGAAAGAGCGTGTGTCGCCAACTTTCTCTGAAACTGAATACCATAAAGGCCGCTTGTGATCGCTATTACAGCGGGACGAGTCACCCAATTTCAACACTATACCCCCTTCCTCGACGGTCTGGAGCCGAGCCATTGCCTGTGTAAACGGGCAAAGAAAACATTTTTATAAGAAATTGCGAAACGGGGGTCGGTGAAAGTTGCCCCGATACCCAGTGTCTCTTTTTCCTCCCCTAACTCTCTCCCTCTCATCTGAAGTAGGTTGGAATTGAGCTCGTCTCGCCACGATCGCATCTCATTTGATCAGGTTTGGAGTCTTACTAACACAACGGCGAGCGACACGACCGCATTTGAATCGAACGCTTCACGACCTTCTAAATACAAACCGCGCAGGTTACATGTGCTGGGCAGCACTAGAAAAGCGGCGGTGTGTTGACACAGTGATGCGCTGTGTACACGCCGTTACATGGAGGACCCATTTACTTCGATTGTAGCTTTACGTCATCCAGCTCGCGGGACGTTCATCTCTTTCCGACCTATAACTCCTTGTCTTTTGCAATATAGTGTAGTTTCTCAAATCCACATTCAAAAACCATGTGCTCAAATCACAAATACTGACAAGCCAAGAAATAGCGCAACGCAGAATAAAATATTGTAAAAATAAGATGAGAGCGTCCAAAATATACTGATTTTCAAATAATTTTCGGGAGTACCAGCGTAAATTGGCTAATAGTTTATAATTACAGTCAAGCCACTATACAGTGGGCATTTAAAGTTTATTACTGGGTACATGTATTGCGAAAGCTGGGGCGGCATTTGGTCCTTTAAAAGTCCACGATTTGGAAACTTCGATGAATTTTAATCAAAATTCCGCGGTTTTTGAAAATGTGTTAACATACAGAGTGATTCGCTCTATTTGATTGAAATTTTGTATGTGAGTGAGTGTGTGTATGCTCAAGATTTTTTATTGGCCTTCTGCCAGGCCTGTACACATTGCATCCGGATAATATTTTTTGTGTTGTTTCTTCGAGCCACGGACGCCTCCCAACCTTTCGAAATGTTTTTTAACTGCAAGGTTGGGAATTAGTCACAAATTGTGATAAAATGAGAGCTCCTCAATGGGCGTTTTAATGCAACGAGGAGCTGGAGCACCATCATTGTCCTACGGTATTGTCTCTGCGCTGGTAATTAATCCATAGCTACGAGGGGGTAGGACTGAAAAAGCCGCCTGATTAAAAATGCTTCACCTTCTCTTTGAACAAACACTGTTAAGTCATGCTTAAGTAACTTGTGCACCGGGTCTCTTAGTGTTTTTGTCTCGGTCGACAAAAAAACGTCATGTATGAGCGCTTGGGACTTCGCTGGAACACTCCGACTGGTCGTCAGTGGGTTCTCGGCACACTCAGGGCAGAGCGTGCGCTGTCGTATTCAGTGTAAATATTTCATACCAGTTCGGTTGTGATTCCAATTTAAAAACCTACTTACGGGTAGAATTCACAACGCATCGCTGAACAAAGCCGTTCCATGAGAAACTTTTAATTTTAAAGGGCTATTGTTTGAGTCGCTTGCTGTCCGCGACGGTCCTGAACTCCGACGAGCTCGAACGAAGCGTAACGAATCGAATCGAAACCGAAGCCTTGTTTTTCCTTCTATCGCGCCTGCTCCTCGCCATCTCGCCCAGCTTTTCTCAGAGGTGATTTGGGATGACTGTGAAAGATTTGAGCGCTGGGGGCCTGGCAGCGCATAAAATATTTAAGCCAAGGTGACCAAATGGCGGTCAACACACCTGAAAAAATACGCTATGCGAGACATTGCCACCGTCGACGCGAAAAGACAACGTGTTTCACCATGTTGAATATTCCATAGGACACATGCAAAATAGAGCGTGGCTGCTTTCCTGACAACTACGAGTGTGAACTTAGCATAGAGATCAATGTAAGGAAAGAAAAACACGACTTTAATGGACTAGACGACAAACAAGTAGGAGAAACCGGAGCAAACTCTGAGACAATACACTGAAGGAGGGATCTCTTGTCTCAATAATTTAGGCAAATAAATCCGGTATTTTGTTTTTCCAAAGTCTTTCATAGTAATATTTCTAAGCCGAGTGAAAGTTTCCCCAAGTTGTTTGGAGAGGGGCTTTTGCTCATACCCGGCCGTGCACGTGGAAGAGGAGGCTCTCAGGCCGGTTGCCAGGGGATACCAGGCGAGGGTTTCGATCGCCACTCTTGGGCACACACAAGTTTTTTTCTTTGTGGCTGTATTGTGTGTCGTTTAACAGTATGAGCACAATGCAAACACTGCGTCTTCGCATTGCCGAAGCAGGGTTAGTGTCGGCCAGGATGTGGGCGGGTAAATCCCCCGCTATAGCGCCGTTCAGTTACAAACCCCATCACCAAGCCACTTGCACCGAGATAAGACCGCCTTTTTTTTCTGAAGGCTCGGTCGTCCTCGTTTTTTTCTCTCTCTCTCCCTTTCTCTCGCAGTATAACAGGCGCCTTCGTATCGTTTCTGGGCTGTTGAACTTCAATTCTCGGCTCTCCGCAGGCTGCAGCCAGACTCGGCCGACGTCCGCTGGGAGAGATCTTCCCCGGCTTGGCGAGTCACTTGATTGCCAAGCAAAGAATAGCTTCGACACAAATAGATGGGTAAATACGAGAGAGTGAAAAAAGGCCCCAGCCACTAGCAAATAAAAAGCACCCAGGCGGAAGTCGATCAGATTTGACATCACTGGCTAAACCTTCACATTAACGACAACAGTCGCTTTCACCTAGAACGACCGAGTTTTGTATTTTCCCGCATTAAAGAACAACATATTTTGTTAAAAAATGAGATTTTCACTTAGGCTGAACCAATTTTCATTGATTCTGTTAATCGATTAATACTTTGTGTCAATCATAAAGCACCAACACGACACTCCTCTGCTGACTTTGAGCAACTGACGAAACCATATCAACCCTGTACACATGTAAGCGTATCTTTTCCCCCAAATTATTGGTCAAAACTTGATGAAATTCATTTCATTAGCATTATTTTGACCATACACTGTTTAGCAACACAGATACCATTTGATGTAGATTTCAAGAAATCATCGGGGTATCTTAATAAGTGAAAGTTTTGAGAGTTCTCTTGTAAAAACTATCTTTCCATTGTTACAGGCGGGTTTTTCATCCTTTTTAGCAGCCTTTTTGTCCTTTCTACGGTTTCAGAGCATCGGCATGGATGTGGCACAAACGGAAGACGCTAGAACAAAAAAGGGGGAAACATAGCGCTTAGTCATCCCTCAGTAGCTTGGGGCATGTTTTGTATCGTATGGTTATGAAAATTAATCTAGGAGTGTGTGCTGGTATTACTGGCGACCTCTTCGCACATTATTGGGGTATTTTCATCTCAGGAGCTCTTTGCTGGCTGCTTCTTTAATCTTTGCTCGCGCTCTTTCCAATAAAAACGCCGGGTATGTTAATGCTCGCACACGCGGATTACACATTAAGGCCCTTCCTCCGTGCTTCTTTCACTAAGTCTTTCGGTAAATGTCTTCGCCGAGAAAACATGCCCAAATTGAGCACTATACGCTAAATATACAAAGCTAACAATGCGGGGTAGTTTGCACACAAAAGACGGCAGTCTCGTTCTATTGTGCTTGCACGCCCTATTTTGGATAGCATGGCAGCCCGAGACTAAATTACAAGTACCGGGGAAAATTAACTGAAAATAAAAGGGGGGTTCTAATACTGCTGTTACTGAGAAAATAGAATGGGCCTTTCATAGCCGCTAAACTTCAGATCTAAAAGTTATGTTTGGTAAATTTTCTGCTTGCTATGTTGTAATTACGGTGAATCGACTGAAGGCTAGGCGGCGGCTACGAGCGCGCACGTCCGTATGATTTGTGAGAGAAGCGACAGAAAATAAAAGGGTGTCTTAGACACAGCAGCGCTGACTAGCTTTTCTTATTGCTACTACGTGATTCAACGTTCGCGGGTAATGTCGTTTTCGGCTGCAAGATTGAAGACCGTGCCGTCCAGACGTAATATCATTACGGGAGGAGCGGAGAGGCTACACGGCGGCTAGCCCCCAAGCCGCGAACCGATGAAAAATCAAGGATTGGAGAAGAGTTGACAATTTGGCAGGACTCTACTCACGGGCATGCTGAAAAATTTATCGCAGTCTGTTGTTTACTTGAGACATCTTGACAAACGTCCCCGCGTTTCTCTGAACTGCTGTTTTGACAGATTGTAGCTGGAAGCTAACGGGTACACGGCTATAGCAGTTGGACATTTGCTTTCTGTCTGCGCAAGGTTGTCATATATAGAAAAAACACCACGGTAACGAGCGGCATATTTGTTTTCAATTTCGCCAAAAAAAGTTTTGTCGTGTCAAATTTGATGGAGTCTCCAGATATTACATGTCAATAGTCACGCCAACTCATTTGCGCATGCGCCCTGCGGTGTGTCTTCTTGGTCGACATTTGCCGCAGCGGCAAATGACAACACATTGGACTGTTGCAGGCAAGAGGTGCGATCATTTACCGTGTTGGCAGCCGTTTCTCGTGGTTCCATTCTTTCACAATATGGTTATTTTGCCCACTCCCCCGGGGCAACCAGCCAGCCGTACTGACGCCATCTTTTTCATTATCCGCGTACCTGAGTTCGCTTCGGCCCGTTCCGTGCAAATTCAGAAGCAATAGGTTGTAAGCGCTGAATATATGACTTGTGACGTAGAAGGCATGTATAAGCTGTGCTCGGAAGGACGACTATCACACGGCCACGCCATTAACTACGTCAAACCGTCTCTCGACCCGAGATTTTCGCTCGTTCTATGAAACAAATGGTGAATTAAAAAGGACGGAAAGGTCTGTAAACGGGTCTTGCGGATTCCGTCTCGCCCAGTACCTCTGCGTTCCAACACGTCCGCCTTCACGCCCAAAACAACAAGCCTAACACTTTCGCCAATTCGAGCATACAATCCGAACAACGCAAGAAAACAAGCCCTTCACTCCGCTGACTGCATTTAAAATTCTTGAGCAAAAAAACCCACTCGAAAGTCGGACCTGTCTGGCGAGAAACACTCCACACCACCTGTGTATGGCCTCCGATACGATGCACTTCCGTACGTTTGACACCTTCGGGTTTAGTACACGCGGCTTGTTCAATATGTATTCAACGTCTAAATAGAGACTGCTCTATATGTAAGCATGGATGTAAAAAATAGATCACTGCAATTATTAGCAATTGTAATGAAGGTGGTTGAAATCGCGATACTCGTGCGCTTGTATTAATATTTCATAGTTTATATTAATCAATGGCTCCGCATTATATTTGGTTAGGGCGATAAAAAGAACGGTAGTGTAGTTTAACTAACAGGCGTATTTTAAGCAACTAGGAGTGTTTTTCTAACTCGGTGATTGCCCTTTCAACTTGCGCAGGAACAAGTACAAGTTCAACGAAAACAAACACGCAAACTGATTGGTGCTGGTTGTTATTGTTGTCTTGAACAGGGAGATTTCTTTTTCCCCCTCACACAGAGCAGATAACGTACGCTGGTTAGGTTCGCCTGCCAATAGAAATTTGGGTGGCTTGTTATTTTCCAGGTAGATTTTTAATTAAAGACACAGAGGTTGTAGCGTTACATCACCACTTTTTAAATTGAAATGTAGTGTTTTGTCCGGCAAACGCGGGCAATACCCTTTCACCGGTGGCGTCCATTTTAACTTTCTATTCATCCGCTGTCCCATCTGACGTTACAGAAAACAGGAAGAAGGTTGTAATCAATGACAAAAATGTGACTCACCTAAGGCAGCCAGTAAAAAGGCTGTGACACAAAGGAAATGGGCCAGGGTGCCGCTTGTGGACTGTGATGCATTGTTCCCGTCTGTTTACAACTGGACTGGCGAGCAAAAAGCTCTATCGCTGTTAACTCACCCCTGTCTGTTCATACGTACGTGCTAGTCCCCCCAGCCCGGCCCATTGTCCACAGTTTTGCCAGTTTCGTCAAAAAATATCCCTACATTTCGATGCAAAACAACGACTCAAGGTGGGATGGGAACGAGGTCTGCCCATCTGCCGATATTGAGGTTTCATTACAAAAAAATTGGGGTCAAACGATAAATTCTGAAAGTGCAATGAAACAACACTAGTCATTTTGAATTTTGTCGGACTGAATTTTGGCAGTCGTGAATCATAAGACAATTTGGAGCTAATTACCCCCGTATCTGCATGACCAGCGGCGAGTTTAATACCTCAGCCTTCATCTCTCGATCCTCCTTTCTGTTTACTAATTCAATTACTAAAAAAATGTTGACCGGGCAATGCTCTGTACAGCGTGGTCAACAATATTGAACCAGGAAGCCATACAAAAAAAAATGGATGCACAGCACTTGGACAGGCCTGGTGTGGCCTCACAAGCTTGGAGTTGACACACGGCTTCACTGCTGGTCGACCTTCTGCTGGAAAATACTCCCAACGAGCCTGTCTATATGACACACATTTAAAGACAGATTAAAATATGAAGGACAAGAGTACAACTGACAGGTGCGAGCAAAGCTTTCAGTCGACTAGTCCACTTGTACGCCGTCAAAAAGGGCCTCATTTTCGAGGTTTTTTTTCAGTGTTTATTATCTGATCCCATGCCAATGTTGGGGGGGGGGGGAAAGCACAAGGCTTTGTAACTGTTGACGACAATTTCAGTATCGGGAATATTTCGGCGTTTGTTCGCCGTCGAAAACTATAGACTGTACGATCATCACGTGCGTTGCAAACGATAAAATCATTGGCTGTGTAAACTCGGGGGCCATTTCTAATGCACTCCCCACTTTCACTGACACGAAGGTGTCGTGTCTCATTTTTTTAGTGTTTGCCGTGGCTTAACTCGAGTGAACAATAAACTCTTGTTTTAATCCATGTCGGGAGATTTTTCTGAAAGGGAATTTTTGCCCTTTGTTTCGCTATTTGCGTCCATGTACTTGCCCTGTCCACGTTAAAACATAGGGGAAGTCGAGGTGCAGTAGGATATATACGGGCATTCAATTGCACATCGAGCTGGCCCATATGGCTGGCTAGCTTTAAATAGACTCGCTCGCTAACTACCCAAGCTGTGCGAAACAATTGACACTCCGCACAGTTTCACAGCAGCGACACTGTTTTTGCCGATGCACCCCTTTGTCGCTAATTGCCAATTTTTTGCCCGATGAAAGCCGTGCCAAACACACCGCCCATTTACGCGATAGTCTTCCCTGTTGAGAACCAGGAGGTACTAGACGATGGGCACCTCGGTTTTTTTTTCGTCAAGTACCGACGCTGTTGTTCCAAGCTTAAGGTTGAAATTGAGAGTATGAACATAAAATATGAGAAGTCAGGGTCAGCGATGCGAAAGCCTTCCTACACTTGTCGTTTACAAGCAAAACATCCCCTTCGCGAACAGGCCGTAAAATTTACGTTCATGGCGGCCAATACAAATATAGAAAGGGCGATCCCCTTAGTACGAAGGTATTTGACTTACTGAAAAGAACACACATTATTAACCAAATAAGCTATTTTTTACCTTGGAATCAATAAGAGGTCAGCGGCGGGCCAATAGCAGTAACGCTTGCCGGGGGAAATTGGACTTTCATTCGTGAGCTACTGCGCGACACAATTTGCAGTGTTATATGCAGCTGCCGTACCACACTTTTATTCAATAAGTCAGAACTCCGGATTGTTATTTTTGTGATTAGGTGTATGGGTTAACTTAGGAATTTAAGTGAATTTTCGACAACAAAGGAGGAGAACAGTGGACAACGGCTATCGTACCCCGATATACAGGCAGCTGACAACTATTAAAAATCGACACACATGTCGTCCACAACCCTGCGCGATAGCATTAATCCAAGAGAAACGAAAAACAGCATGTAGGCTGCGATGATGCGGATGTTTTCAATACATATTTCTATAGCAGCTCTGGCCATCTGATGTCTAAATTGTTAAGCCGTCACAAAATGCTGTTTGTATATCACTGTCACAACCTAAACACCTTTCAAATTTCGTCCATCCAGCCCGACAGGCAGAAAACAGGGTCGAACAGATAACTGATATATGATAGAGTATAGAAAACAGCGACGGAGCATTTCGTCCATCAAATTTGACATACATGTCCACTTGTTTATATTCCTGTTAATCCAAGTCTATCTCCTGTAACCAACCAAGGTAAAAAACAGTGCGCCTCCAAGCTTAATTGTCTTCCAAAATCGTATTTATTGTCTTTCAAGAATTTTTTGGTACAATGATAAATTCGGTTAGGATGCTAACTACAAATACATGTAAGTCTAGTTTAATCACAAAATGAGTCTTTGACGGTAAAACGGTCCTGTCGGGTTTTTTGTCGCTGTTAATATAAAATATACGTCTTTTGGTACTATGACAACGTCGACTTTGGAAGCGTAAACAATACAGTTTAAATTAAATTGTCATGACAACGCCAAAGTCTCACCTCTCTCTCAAAAAAGAGAATAATCGAGCCTCTTTAAAAATAACATAAAACGGAAAGTAAGAATATAAACGTTTTTGTTTGAAAATCTTTGAATCCTAGTTTTTTTAGTTATTTAACTGTACATTTTGAAAAAAATAAGGTGGCATCGAGAACTTATATAGGTGAGTTAGAAGTCAAGGTGCACGCGTTGTACACTAAACGTATATCAAGTGCATTTGACTTTACTGCTAAGCTAAATGTATGCTAATTACCCTGCTGAACAAGGCTAACGAAGTTCGACCCCTCCCCCTCCATACCCTCTTCCCCTGCCCTCAAAACAGCATAATAATATTTTCTATTTCCCTTAATAACATAAAATGTACCCTGGTTGTTTTGTCTGGAAGAATTCTCTCTTTAAATAAGCCGAACCTGCATAATTTATATCTATTTTTTTGCGAGTCAAAAAGCCTTCCAAGGAAACAGGCAAAAACAAGATGACCATTAGGAGTGATTGACATAAACGATTGTTCTGTGCAGTTTGACAAAAAAGTACACAAACGTGAATTCAGACCAACATATACACAATAAATCAACTTACAATTTTGGCATGTTATAGGTACAAAACGACACACGTGGCATTGTCATTGGCCAGTTATTTAGTTGTCCATTTCGATGGCTGACCAATAATATTGTCTCTCTGCACTCAGTTACACATGGTGCCTTTCAAGTTATTGCGAGCAATATGGTGGGTGAAAAGAAAACTCGCCAGTAAATGTAATGAAAGCTGCAATAATGAGTTGTATGGAGCATGCAGCGATAAAAATGTTTTCCTTGTGTTGGTAAACTTATACTGAACGCTCTCTAGTTTCCTGAATAGAGCCAAAATGTGGGTTCCTCTGGTCAGACTTGCTGCATTGTCCAAAGGAAAACTCAATACATAGCACTGAATAGAATTTGCTGTCAATAAGCACTGGCTCAAAGCAATAGCGTGGTTTTACACTAAAACAGGCTGAGGTGTTTTTGTGTGAATGTACTCACAGTCTCAAGTCTCTTTCGCTCATTGTGCTGCCTGGGCCACGGACATGATGTGTGATGACGGTGGGGACGATGCCATCGTGACAGAAATGTGCCCAGCGGACTGGGCGAGACCGGGCGACGATTGCATGATGTCTCGGAGGTCGGGAGATTCTCGTTTCGTTGTTGAAATACTGCCGGAGAACGTTGTATCGGTCGAGACGCCACTGGTGGGTATATGGCCTCCTAGAACTGTGTCGTTTGTAACTCCTATAACCGGTGGGGTCATTCTCTTCTCTTTCTGTCGTCTGTTGCAAAACCATACTCGAACAACTTCCTTTTCTAACTGCAAGTTTTCGGCTAACTGGCTGATTTCTGGTGCGGATGGTTTTGGCTGTTTCAAAAAGTGGTTTTCTAGGGCCCCTTTCACAGTCACTTCTATACTGGTTCGCTTCTTGCGTTTACGGCCCTGTGCCGCTATCTTGTCTATGCTAGTCGGAGACCCTGTTGTTGAGTCGGCCTCCTCTAGCCACTTCTGTAGCAGCGGTTTTAGCTTGCACATGTTCTTGAAGCTAAGCTGTAGCGCTTCAAAGCGACATATTGTCGTTTGGCTGAATACGTTACCGTACAGTGTGCCCAGGGCAAGCCCAACGTCAGCCTGCGTGAAACCCAGTTTGATGCGCCGCTGTTTGAACTGTTTCGCGAATTGCTCAAGATCGTCGGATGACGGGGCGTCGTCGTCCGACATTTCGTGGTGGTCGCCGTTGTGGTTTTCACGAAGGTGTGCTCCGAGTTGTGCGCCGGGGTTCATCATACCGTTAACGTTGACGTTAACGTATCCTCCGTGAGGATGGCTGTACACAGAACCGCCTGAGCTCATTGGCATATGAGCTGAAGTTACAGGAGAATTCCAAGCGCCGGGGTGTGGAACTTGCGGATGGTGATGTGTACGGTGAGGGACCTGTCCTTGCATTTCGTCTCTACCCTGTACCAGTGTTGTTTTGATGTCTTGCCCAAGAACTGAGGTTGGGATTCCGGCTGGCCATGGACTCGTTTCTGTGTGTGGCGTGAGACCGATCCATTGAGGTCCAGCGGGATGGCTCAGAGGATGGCTATTACCTACGTTTGGTGGTGCAGTCATGAAATCAGTGGCGATTTTCGGCGAGTCTCGTTGAAACATAGTGGCTTGTGAAACATGGGTATGCATGTTGTCCGATGTTGACGTGGTGCCGGCCGCCACTGTACTAGTCGGGTTGTACGGCGTTGACGTTGTTGTAGCCATCTCAGTTCGTTGGCTTGCACGCTGATCTGACTTGCAAAACTGCAGCTATGTAGAAACTCTCTCCACTTTAGTTTGCCGCCAGATACATCATGGCGATGAAAGATGTGACCCCGATCAGCTTTCCGATTGGCTAATCACCAAGTTGATTGACACTCACGATGGCATGAATCGCCTGGCCGCTGATGCTGATTGGCTATTACCTACTTATCCATTCAGTCGTCAATGACTACTTCACAATGGGCTGCATATGTAAATTAGGTCATTAATTTTCACTGAACAGCTTGCTGGCTTTTGTTATTGTTTACCGGGAAAACCGCATTATGGGCAGTACAAATCATGTGCTCGGCAAGAACAGCGTGCTGGAGAAAAAAGAGGCAGTAAAGTGTTGTCGCAAATGCTATGTACTGGGTCAATTCGAAACCCCCCAAAGGCGGTGTCACAACTGGGAGGTGGCCGGACTTCTGATTGATAGATTCGCCGCCCTATTTAGCTCTGCTACCTTTTGCCACCTTGCGTTGTAATGATTGCGAAAGGAAATTCAACCTACTCGAGGCGAGGAAATTACATCGTACTGGATTTTTTTACGATCTTGCCCCGTTTCCTGACCCAGGCCTCTTTGTCATTTAAAACAATGCATTCAAACTTTATTTTATTTTAGAGTTTTATGACATCGGTTGTTTTATTCGTTTGTATACAGGTGAGGATAGGCGCTCCTGAACGTTGTAGGGAACAGCCTTGCTTTTTTTATATCGCCTGTAAACGTTCTCATCAATTGTAAGAAGTGCTCTCGAGTACTCTTAGCGGGGTTGAAGTCAATTTTCCACGGCAGCTGGCGAATGGCTTCTCGTCGTATTTGTGTGGGAAGTTGGGATGCTAAATTTGACCGAGTACCAGTGTTACCAGTCTGTTTACTGCAAAGGAGAACCCCGCCCATTACGTAATAAGTATCTTCTGGCAAAATAACACCTATGCTGGAAGACATTCAAACTGAAGATATAAAACGAATTAACCAATGCAATTATGGCTGTATTGTGTTTAATCCTAAATCGCAAAACAGAGCCGTGGAAAAAAGTTCCACTTTAATTTGACCTGCAGAGCTTCGAACTGGACTGGAGCTTCCAGGGTTCAATGACTTACACCTGTGCGGGGGGAAAAAGGGATACACATACGAAAGAATTTCATCACATTCTTTCGTGAACCACACAAATGTTTTGACACTCCGCCTGCACACCGTAGAACGGCAACATGCCAGTGGATATAATTAACAGCGATTGTATGGTCAAAGTGACGTAAAGTGCCGAAGCAGACAAAAAGTCAGTAACCTTTGGACTTCACGAGTTCGAAAAGGCGGCTTATTTAGAAGGCAACAATGCGAATGAGAGGACAGAGAGACTGCCTCAGTATTTAAGTTAATATTCGACGCATATTCTCACAATGAAGTACAATCGTGCGCAGCTCATAAAGATTTGAAACTGATAACAATATAGCGGAACGCAAACTCAAATCGAGTGACGTCACTAAATTATTAAATATGCCAAACTACAAAATGTGCCAAACTTTTCCCGCCATTTCCTTTTACTTTCTTCCTTTGCTTAATGTGCGTCTGTATTTGTATTGACGACCCCACAAAGGGTAGAGCCGATTAAAAGTGATAATGTCATTATATAGACACGCTAGATGTCATTGAACATGCGCATTTTAACAAGTATCCGACGCAAAGTGCGATTTTGAAAAATACCCGGAAACGTCCCGAGCGGGCCTTACGGTACCCCTGTCGTGTGTTTTATCACAATCTATCAAAGGGTGGTTCGTATCTCACAAATAAATGTGACAATTGTCTCAATTGGAAACAAACTCAGAGAGAGGAGCACAGCTGATCATGCAAATATCGACCATCAAGAACACGAGGGGAGTTATTCCGGGCAATTTCCGTTACAGTGAAATCTCGTACTCGGTGTAGAAAACACAAGAACAAACACTGATCGATCGGAGAGGTTCATCCGATGTTGAAAGCATTCTCTATACAAAATGTCATTCGAATCGGAAATGCATTTTGTGATCTCTAAATTACATGTCTACATCTGAACCATGCAAAGGGAGGGGGTACTTTTGCTAAACGAGCTTTCGTTCAGGCAATATTGTCAAAGTTTTGCTGTTCCCATGCTTTCGTTATTCGGCGCATATCGCGGCAAATGTTCACTTTTTTATCACTGTTTTGGAGGTTTGCAGGATACGACAACATGTAATACCAAAGGAGGAGAAAAACTGCCTTTTCTTGGTTAACAATGCATATTTTAACCTTTTCAAGCTATGTGACGGAAATTTGTAAATATTTCACTTCAAAGAATTGTTGTGCTCTTTCCCAAATAAAGCATCCGCTATGCCTCTGTGGTTGCTTATAGTAAACTCCAAAATACACCAGCGGCTGTGTCGACGGGCAACGTTCTTCGATTTCGAAACAAGAAACGTATGGCGATGCCTGTGCGTTGGGGGCTGTTGATTTAAATTAAGCAGAAGTAAAGAAAAGTTGTTAGTATTTTTGTGAGCGTGTCGCGCTCGTCGCGCAGCGATGAGAATTGCCAGGCGGTCTATTACATCACACGATCCATCATCCACGGCCCAACAGTTCAGCATTTACTCACAGAGTCCCGCTGACCCGTGTCTTAAAAAAAGTCTCACCGGCTGTGATGCGAGGAAAATGAAATGACGGTCTTCGCAATCGTCAAAAAATCTGGGCACACGAATCGGAGACGAAACCATTGCGCGGGAAAAAAATATATTAAAGAGCAGGAACAAAAATGGGCAGTTCAAAATCTTTTCATATAATCTCCCCGGAGCACCTATTCACCGTAATCTTTGTTTAGTTGACAAATTTCGAGTTATTTAATGGAAGATGTTTTTTGAGAAAAGGAAAAAAAAAAGATAAATCCCAATTAAACTTCGCATCAACAAAAAACCGTAACCGACAGAGGTAGATAATTTTAATTCTTCCCTGCTTCAATTACCCACGTAGAAAGACCAGCACCCATGGGAGTTACATACAATACCTCCAAATAGTGCATATTATCGGCTTCTATTTTTTTCCCCCTGTTTCTTCTGCGCCTGCAGGCGCTTTGCTGAACATAATTATACGGTGAAACCCCCATTCAATATTGCAGGAGGCACAATTGAAAATCGGTTCTATTGTCTTTGAGCTAATACCACTATTAGGGGCTGGCTTTTGGGCGCAGCGTCACACGTTTCCATTCGCTTGCTCGGATCTCATCAATCACGGGGCACTGGGGCTTGATGGCTAGAAATTGAGCTGCATCTCTCTGCCCGAGTGCAGGATCCAAAACATGCAACCTTGTCTCAGCTGAGTATATCGCACGGCGATAAACAGGGCTTAGCTAGATTTCCCCGAAACGATGGCGGGAGGATCTCCGATGATTTATTGAGGAGTGGGGGGTCGATGTACGGGACAGAGGCGATGAAGGGATGAGGTGTGAAACGGAGGTCAGGTTGAAACTTGAATTCGGACTCGACACAGTTTAGATTGTGTCTGGCTAAGTCAAGTACACGTATTTGTGAGCATCAGGGTTCATTGTTCGTTTCTCGCTGAAGCCAGCCTTTATCTCCTGGACTTTGAATGCTCAAATTAATTTGACGAAAGTTGTTTTGTTTCTTTGATGTCATTCAACCGTACCGACGAGGGGGGAAAGAGGTAAAATTTACCACCCCTGTGCTTTTCTCTCAGTCCTTTCATGTGCACAAAGCTGTCGATGGGTTGGCCAGTCTGATTTCACCAAGTCCTGGAGCCTCACCAAGCTTATGAATATTCCAAGACCATTAACGCGGGGGCATACTTTCGGAGCGGGGTTCTGTCACCATGACAATAGTCCGAGCAGCATCCTTGCTGTCGAGCGCCCCTCTCCATATCGCAGCAAATATTTCATTTCCGAAACAAAACAAAGGAACATCACGCTGGATACGTGCAGCGACAGCGCGTGCGAAACGTGCGTCTGTTTGCACTTGCATGGCCATACTGAGAATCTGACTGAACGTTTTTTTTTCTCCCGAGGGTAACTCCTCGGAGAGAATATTGAGCAACGGACAGAAGAGTAAGCGCTGACATAGTCACGCATCCAACTGCCATCGAAAGTCGTCACCGAGAAAATTGAATCAAGAGTAAATTGGAAGAACGACCGATTGTAGAGGTTAGGTGGCGAATCGACGATGAAAAGCATGATAGCCGGACACAGATAATATCTCCAGTCCATCATACGACACGTACCAATACGCCACTGCAAAATTGATATCGAATTTTTCAAAGCAGTCGGCAGCCGGGGTTACCTTAAAAAGTATATTAGAGCGGTGTACCATCAGAGAGGAGAGCCGGCCCTTGGGAGCAAGTTAACTGATGGACGAGATAAAAACGCGAAAATGTTAAAGTTGCCGCAGTACACAGTTTTATGTTAAAAATCAGTTGGGCTTGGAGTCGAAAATGCCCTCGCAGCCGGAAACCAACGACGCGGAGAAGCGAAATTGGATTTGGACTTCTTTCGGATGTTTTCAGGATATATACCGAACGAATGCAACAGAATCGGAACGAAGTCTTGGATACTTTTGTGAACCGTCAGCAGATTTGACATATCCGATAACACCAAATGTCTTGAAAGAGTTTATTGATCAGGTCGTTAGGTTCAAATCATGATAAGTGTGGAATATGGAAGGCAAAATATAAACTTATGATTACTTAATTCGCAATATTTGTAAAGGATATGATACTATTTAAGGTCTTGTAGTTATTCAATTGATAAATAAAGCTCTAATGGGTTTATAAGGATATTATTTTTAATATGTGATTTTAACCATCATATTTCTTGTGTTCTTTCTGTAAAATGTCATTTTCTTCTTCTACTCCCAAAACTGTGCTTGAATGGTAGACGTTCAATTTGTGAACACGGCCCGGCGTGATGTCATGTCCGACATTATTGTTGACAGCTAAATTCTAGTCCGGACTATAATTCAATTGTCAACATTAAAATTGCATACTGCGCTTTGTGCATCGTGTTAACGAAGTTAACATCTTGTATTTCAACATACTCCATCTAAAGGACAAGAATAAGACGATATATTTTCTTAATGCAACAAAAAACTCGATAGGATATTATCAAAATGTACGGCTATTATCCTGTTTTAACCCAAAAGTGATAAATATTTGTTATTTACTTGACTAGATTATCTTTCCTTCATTGAACACAAAAACATTGCCGGTGCTAAACAATGGTGCTCATCATTTAAGACTCCACTGTGTACCGTTTCCCCAACACCATCCTTCATTTCCATTTTACGGCCCACAACCTTCTCGAGCAACGCATAAATTTCAGAGTAGTGAAGATTATTCACGGTCGGAGCGGGCTTTCTCGGCGGGTCTTTGCGTCTTCAAAAATCGTGAAGCAACGTTCCAGTGCGATGGCTGGGCTCTGGCTTGTGTAGCTTCCACGAACTTCAGCCGATGTTGACGGTCTTCCACTGCAGAGGTAAAACGGTGTGGTCGTCGGAAGCTCCCTGACAAGGTTTTTAAAAGTCCGTATTTGTGTTTGTGTTTTTTTTCTGCTTTGGCCATTGTTGTATTGGCAATAATGCTAAAACCTACATTGGGGCTCTATCCATGATCTGGGCGTCACCTGGTTAGGATCCTATCACCAGGGCGGATCACCGAGCCATTTTGTTGTCCTGGGTAAACACTGTACTGTTAATACCTGGTACGCTAGTGTTTCCCACTAAATCACGCTGCAGTTGTTCCAAAGACTCTATCCGATTAAGTTAGCTAGAGTCCCTCCAGTATAATTAAGCTTTTGCGAAAAAAATAAATAAATTACAATCGCTCACCACTGCGGCTGGTATGCATTCTTTTATTACCCGGTCACATCTTGCGATTGGGACAAAAACATGAAACGAGCAAAAAAATAACCTCATCATACAGTATGTTTTCACTGATGAAGACGAGTAATTAGCTACCACGCTGGGTAATGAGCATGTCGTAATTAACATTACAACAACACGGCCAAGTGCGCTTTGGAATTAATAACCAGCAATTGGCCTGCTACATGTAGCACCGTTTGTTAAGGTAGGCCGTAATTTTATGACCGGAGTAAATAATGCGGTGAAAAGTGTCCCGGGCAGCACGCGCAAGTTTACTTGCGACCCCTTTATTGCTCCCGTCTTGTTTGCCCATCTCGCCACGTCTGTTTGCCCCGGCAATTATCACAAATGCGAGCCGACAATGTTTTGGCGGATGGGTAGCTGTGCGTATCTGTATAGCGACCCACCATGATGTGTTTGTTCAACGCACCGACATAAAGGGCGGAGAGAGGGGGGTTTCTCTGATACTTCTCAGGACAGAATGGTTGACCAAAGTGAAAGGACTGCCAAAGAGCTGTCGCAGGGGACAACAATGCAAGAGACCCCCTCTACACTGTGAACGGTCGGGGTTATATAACAGCGTTGCACAGTTCAATGAACAACGCTAACCCTTTAGTTAAATTTAGACAAAAGCGAAATCTTACAAAATCGCATGGTATGTACAACAAAACTGTAAATTAACAAGAGAGAGAGAGAGAGAGAGAGAGAGAGAGAAAGAGAGAGTTCTCACGGGCATGTTGCACGCATGTAATTATTTGAATTGTCGATCCTACAAGTTTCTGACCCAATTTAATGTTTTACATTCGAAGTCACTTTACAAAGTTCGAAAAGGACAGACAGGTGTCATCCACAATATTGGGAATGATAGGATAATTGCATCAATCGAAGAACCATAGCACATAACCATATTAAAGCACTATTCCTCGTGAAAAAAATATCGCACCAAAAAATAAATTTGCTGTATTGGCCGCGGATGAGGCGTCACACGACACATACGGACCAATCCCAAACAGCGATCGCGCTTACTCCCTGAGAGTTCTTCCGTTTAAATGCAGAGGTCATAGGTTACTGAATTGACAAAGATCTTTTAGCGGTTCATTAGGTCGATTTCACTAGGGGTCACCGGGATATTGAAAACGATGAACCCGTTGAATATCATTTCCATAACTTTATGTGAGATCATCGTGTGGCGGGGAAATTGATCGTTTTGCAGTGGTTTGTTAAACGCCTTCTCGAAGACGAGGCAAAAAGAGACAAATGAAGTTTCCGATTCTTACACGCTAAGTAGTCATTGACATACATTGCCAGACTTTAAAAAATACACACCCATTAAATGTTCTTTCCATTTGCACTTGTTATGTATGGAACGTCACAGTTTGTCTGCCTGTGTGTAGGTGCAGGTGCATGATGTATGTATGTATGTATGTATGTATGTATGTATGTATGTATGTATGTATGTATGTATGTATGTATGTATGTATGTATGTATGTATGTATGTATGTATGTATTTTTGTGTGTGTATGTATAGTATGCATGTATCTAGTGTACTTGAAGACGTGCATACATTAATATCTGTGTGTACACAGACATATATTTAGATATACAAAATACTTTTTTTTGGACAATCATTAATAAGATATAGATAATGTCATGTCATGGAAATAGAACTATCAAAATAAACATTATTTCTTTTAAGATCCGTGATCTGATAACATTACGATGCTGTTCATTTTGCTTCGTTTTAAAGCTGCACCAATTTTGTTTGTGTTTGTCCTGCTACCGCGTGTGTGTGGCTCTCACTTTCCTAATCCACCCTGAGCTATTGTGTGGAGAAGTATTTTCCGGATATGTGGTCCAAGCCCAGACTTGACCGGCCGCCATCCGAGTTCGATGGCTCAAACAAAGCTGAAATGCCAGTGGAGTGGTGCTATTCTCTTGTGCTCCGACAACTCAGCAGTCCAATTGTTTGTGCGACAATAGTTGTGATGTGGGTTTCTGCGGTTGTATTATCATCAGCGATACACAGATAAACAATGTTTGTCTTATAATTGGGTCGTTGATCACAGGGAAAGAAATAGAAGAACATTCGACACTGAATTTAGACAGATTTGGTCCAGCAAAAGGCAACTGTAAGAAAAAGTAGCTCACTAAAAATATAAGCAATACCGTACAACACAATAAAGTACTTTGCAAGTCAATTGTATACATGTTCTCAAAATATGATATTAGCGAAAACAAGGCAACATTCCACTTATAACAATGAGAACTTTCTGAAACTATAAACTATGGATTATTGTAAACTGGGATTATCTCTGTCAAATTTCACTTGATTTACGGCTCTGGCAATGGCTGATGATGTTATTTTCGGGACCGTCACGTCCAATTAGAAAGTCGAAACTGCTGTCGGATAAACAAGTCTATTTCTAAAGCTCGCCTGCCAGTATCAGTCGTTCCACGACTTCGCTTACGTAAAACTTCGGCCTCGTGTTTTTACGAGCAAAAAATTAATATGAGGAAATTAATCAGCTCCATCCGTCGGCGACAAAAACGCCCATTGTCAAACGTTTTGCCCCGCCTGGTGTGATACCGCACGTAAACATGTCCCACGGAAAATAAAGTTGCAGGTACACACCCTTATATTGCCTGCCCCTTTCCCGTAAATAGCACAGCTTAAGTTTATCCCATTTTCCTTTGGATGTATGCGATAAAAGGCGTTGTTAACCGTCTTAGATTCGGGCATCAGGTCCTAACTTGACATTTTTTCCCTAAGCAACTCGACAACGGGCTGTCGATACCACCTGCAGAGCCTTGCCATACCCCCCTCACAAGATATCATGCTCTAACTTGCCCCAGTCCCCCTTTTTGTTTTACGTAAGCACATGAGGCTTGGGAGCTCTATCCTTTGAATCGGATCTCGGTCCTCTGCGCGCAGACAATTAGGAGTTAGTGACAAGCTAAAAGTCAGGGGCAATCATGATCTCAACTTTAAAAAGACGTAATTGAGTGCAAGTTAGGAATCAGCTACGAAAAAGTACAAAAAAAGGTTTGAATGATTCATGAATTTAGTTCAAGCTGTCTCCACAGACCAACCAAGCGTAAAGTCTCTTCAAAGCCATTTAAGGAAACTACAATTTAAAGTTGATTGTTTTGGCGAAACTATTGTTTTTGCCCGTAGCATGTGTTTATTTCACACAGCGCACTGAAGCCGACCACCGGATGTTGCTTCCACGTGCGTCGGCCGAACGGGAATGAAACTCCATTTCGTAGACCTGCTGCCAAGACATATTGTCGGAAAGTAACATACGCTCGAAGAACTTGCTAACTTCTTCCGTGTAATCTAAGAGCCACGTCGTTCGAAATGTGCCTGTGACAGTCAGCGCTCTGAAAACTTCGCAGTTGTTTTAATGCGAAAATTGAACCGCTGGCCTTGTGGACGAATGATAAATAGCTTGCCGTGTGTCTGCGAAGACCGTCGCATCCAGGTTGCATACAAAGAACGCTGGTCGCGCTCACAGACATCAAACGGAAGGGTACAACCGTCTTCCACAAAGGAGGCATTGAAGAGCGTGGTGGACAAAGCCGGCTTCTTCCCAGTGTTGTCCTGTCCATCAACGTCAACAAGAAACAATCACTTTTGCCGCTGACGAGGGTCAATCCCGCTGCACGAAAAATCTGCACGGCGTGTGTTGGTTCCGATTTTGCTGCAAGTCTTACACTTTCTTCACGTTTTTCGTTTCACTTTCCGATAAGCCACGCGATGTCGTCACATCACTTGGAAACAGAAGGAGTGAGAGCATCACCGTTTTGTTTGGTGAACTTCACTGATCCTTCGACTGACATATACAACGACGGACTCCGGGGTGGCATATATACCTTGAACAGTGATGTCATCAATTGTGTATTTGAAAAAGAATGATACAATCCAAACAAAATGAATATTACTGTATTGCAGGAATGGTTGTGAGCAATATTTTCACAATGCTTGAAAAAACTGCATTGTTCAGAATTTATTCATGTTAAAATGGGCTTAATTTTGAGGGAAAACTTCCGCATCGTGCGCACGCAACTAAGAAGACACCCTTTTTTTTTCAAACAAGGGAAGGTAGAAGTTGAAGTTCAACAAGTCTGCTAGCGATCGGCGAAAATTAAGGTGGAAGAAAAGGTGCGGGACAGCAGGAGAAAGGCTTCGCCTGACGTGAGCGTATACGGAAACTTACGCCAAACGCCTCGCATTGTGAACAGTACAGCGTCGCTGCAACGCGGCGTCAACAATTCCAATGGTTAGGGCACTCACCACACATATGACGCTATCATTTCGGGATTTAAAACGCATAAAAAGCGAAAGTCACAAACAAAAGACCGCCCAGGGGGTGGTAATGAGAGAGCAAAAAAACGGCGATGAAACATAGCAAAGGACAATATCATCTGCTTAATCCGATTACATGAAATTCTATGGCGGACATATAGACAATTTGCTTTGACGAGGAGTGTGTTTACCCCACACACAGCGGAACAATTGTTGGATAGCCATATTAATAATTGCCGGAGAAAACAAAATGAATAATAAAAAAACCCGGAATATTGTCCCATGGCAAACAGGTTCAGTTGTTTCACTCTCTACAACTGCATTGCCCCGGAGCTGGTATTAGCGAGTTTGAAATTATCGGGATATTATTTGTAACGTAACAGCGGAAGATCTAATTTGTGCGATTTCAATTGGTGCTAATCGTCGAACAGCGCGGAGGGTTCCAGCTGCCTGTCACAGAATGGGTGCTGGTGTACACAGGTTTTATTTCTCCCCTGACATTGTTCCAACTAAACTATTCACTGTTTAGTTTCATTTCTGGAGAACCGACTCGCCGTTAACACTGCCCGCGATGACTCCTAATTCCTAAATGAAGAAAAATATTGATTCCACGCAATTGTTGTCCCAGATCCGATATTTAAACGTAATGCGATAAAATGCACAATTACAAACAAGGAAAAAACAACAACAACCAAGGGTAAAACAAACGTTTAATTCCTAAATAAAATAAAATAAATATTTGGAGTACAAGAAGCTCTCGGAGACTGAACATGCGCAGTGAACTTTGAAATACAGCGTCATGAAATCGGAAAACATTGATAAAACTGTAAAAATCAGACAAATATACGTAAACATTTCTTCCTTTTTCACAGGATTGAATATATCACATTTTTCACGCGGGAGAATTTACATATTAAGATATTGGTCACATCTCACATAAGCCAACCAGTTATCAGATGTTTCCGAAATACAGCAAATTGAAATTTCTTTTGGGTACAAATACGCCTGTTAGCATTATAAGGGAATGTTGACAAAAGTAGACGCAAAAAACCCTTCTTAAGATGCGGAAGAACCATGAACACTGACAATGTTTCCGCCTCAAGGCACCCTGGACAAAACCTACAGAAAGGTGTGTTGACGCTTTGCCCGCATGAAATGGATTTCGCTTGCGCCATGTGTCTGTCTAACGTAACGTCAAGGTCATTCCCAATCTACGCGGCAAATAAATTAAGAAGATATCTAGCGGGCCGAGGCGAAGTCGAAGCTTCACAATGGGGGAATGGAATCCGCCGACGCATTGTTTCCACTGAGCCGGTTGTTGCAAAGTCTACGATCGGGCGGTCTTTTTGTTTCTCCTTTCAAAGTAAAAGCCAAGTAGCGATTTCAACTTGAATCGTTTGAAAGCATTCTTCTGGGTATGGACTATTCGCCTCACAGAACGCCTAAGCTGTTAAAATGAGTTGCTTTCTCTTTTTTTGCTAAAAAGAAGAGATATTTTGCACGCGAATTGCAAACATGTAGACAAACAAAAAACAAAAGAAGACACGGAAAACAATCGGGCCAGATATCTGCGAAGGGTAGCTTTGATCCACCCAGCTCGAAATCCGTCTTGCACGGATCAGTGGTTCAATGTAAGCCATGTTCGAAACTTCATCTTGACATGACATAAACGTATTAACACACAGGAGATCGTAAAAGCGAACAGGCAGGCAAACAGTATGCAGCGCCACCAAGAGGCAGTTACATGACATTTCAATGTGGTGAGGGTGAATTAGGCGTTCCGTAACATTAATAACAACAGTTATCTGCACCCATTAAATTGCTCCGCGAATCCATTTGTTGTGTCACATTTCATTGCTTTGAGTTCTATAGACTTCGCTATAGCTTGGTATCTGGTAGGTTTCTGGCCGTGGTACGTTCAATCAGCAAAATGCTCAAGTTGACCCACGTCATACCATACCAAGGCATGGCTCCTTCAGTTTCTACAGATGTAAAATTTACTATATTTTCCATTGTTCCTTATAAGTCAAAATCTCTTTTTCCTCGATTAATCCCAAATTAATTCTAATATCCTGCGGAACTTTCGTTCAAAAATATTACTCAAAGAGGAAAAATATACGTAGCAGTCTATAGCTATCTGTTGATCTTAATTGGTCTCATAACAGTGACATACGCAGCAAATGACGCCAGCCTATATTCCTGGTATTGCATTTTGAGGTGAACGTTAAAAACTATCGGCTTGCAAAGTTGAGATTTGTCGGACGATAGCTCGGCTGGCACGGGATGTTGACGCCTTCAACATACTTTGCAATCCGCACGTGTCACGGTTTGTGCTCAGCCGCGCACCTGTTTTATCACTTTGGGTGCGAATGGGCCACTATTTTCAGTCCTCCGCTGGTGGGAAGACTGGAAAGGGGGCCTAACCGGTGATGTGTTGCGTGGCATCAGGTGTTGCCGCGTTCTGACGCCTGAATTGGGTAATTTACATGACAATAAGAAATGGACAACGCTGGGACCGGGATGTCAATTTCGCCCTGGAATGTTGCTTTTGTCAACGCTCCAAAGACTGACTTTGTCTCTGTTACGTGTTGTCTGACAGATTTCACGTATTTAACACATCCGTTTTTTCCCCATCAAGGATGTCGACAAATTACTTCAAATCCCAAACAAAACACGCCTGAAAATGTTATTTTACCGATCGATAGTACCGTCGGGGTAAAACAAACACTGCCTCAAAAATACCATCCCCTGAGCCTTCCATTTCGGAGAGATATGTAAAACACATATTTTGAGAATTGTCAATATGACCAATTTATGTAGCACGCTCTTGTAGCAGTAGAAAAGTTTGTGTTCCAAATTGCACACGATTCGGAACACTGTTGAGGTCTGGCGCGGTAGTGGGGTGCTCGGTTCCTCGATACTTTGTCTACAAATATATATTTTCTAGCAGAACTATTTACAAGCGCAGAACCATTCCTGCTTGATAGCTAGTTCTGGAGCATAAATTTAACCATGGACCCATTTATTGGTTTATGTTTCAAACCCGTGAACCGTTTAAACGAAAGAACGCTAGAGGCTGTTTTTCCGACGCTCAAAATAACCTGACGTACCATCCATAATGTTCACACAGAAAGATGGTTTATTTTGGCACAATTATGCCAGCCTTAGCTCACCGACAATAAATGAATCCAATAACAGACGTGTCAAGTCCGAATACAGGGTAGATTAATTACTTTCAATATGAGATAAACTTCACTGACGTAATACAAATTATAGTTTATTTCAGTGTAATTCGTCATGACGCTTGGAGTGTAATATTTTCCAAAACTTTAGTTTTCGTACCTCGGAGTATTGCTGGGTAAAATATTCACTGTGGGCACACTGTAAAGGTCTACGATGTATTGAATATCGGGTAATAATATTTTTGGCAAAAAAAGCAGGCTCGTGCGTTAACTTTCACCCAAGATTAAATCCACGCCGACGTCCGCACGTTTTCTCATTACGTCATCGCTACGCCATATTGCAGCTAATGTTTATCTGAGATGAAAATTACTCCAGCTATCGATATCAAATACAAAATTTGTAAGTTTTGCGTTTAATGAGCAGACCGTTGATTTTTTTCCCTTGACATTCATTTGCTTTTTTATGAAAAATTTAAGTATCACATAAGGGGGGTTTTAGTACCCTAATTGCTGGACAATTACGGACGCTGACCAGTGCCCAGGGAAGGGTGTTTTTATCACAATTACAGGGCCATTGTGTCCAGCTCGTTATGGAAGCGTGGTGCAACTAATCTGGAAACACGCATCCAACTTGGCGGTACCCTCACAATCAAACAATTGCAAGACCAGTTGGTCTGTCTTATGGGGGCTTGGGGAGGGTATAAATATATCATAGTGTCCGCGATGGGACAATGGATATTGAAGACAACGAGGGGACAACCAAGTTTTATTGGATGCCAACGAGAAGAGAATACCATCATGTTATTGGAGTTGTGTGAACGTAAACTTCAGGCAGGCGCTAAGCACTTGCTGTGATGTTGTAAAACTCCATTTGCATATATAATGAACAAAATCTTTGCGGTCAGGAGAAGACAAAAGCAAGTCATGATCAGTTTCTCCCGAGGGGCAGGACACTGTGGTCAGTGAAAGCGACACAGTCACTTTTAGATGCCGTAGTTATGGAAATTAAGTCTACAGCTGTCTGTTTCACCTCTGGTTGTCATTATCCAGTCAACTGTGTGACCTTCTCAAGAGAAATTATTTGGACTTTTGACTATTTAAATTTTGACTATAGCAATCTTTAAAATGACCACATTTTGTCCTAATTCTGAGTTTTGACTGGACGAACTTTTCTTCGATTTTCTGTAAAACTCGCACCAATTGCAGCTGTGAAGGGTAAGGTGACACCAACGGACATTGACCCGCGTTGTATGCAAATTAACAGGTTGCCACTACATTGTTAATTGACGATTTGACATGTATGGGCCAAAAGTGGCATATTTTCGGTAGCTACTGGGCTTGACTTGCGAGAAATGAAGGTAATGAATGCTGAATTAAAAGACTGCACTTGTAACTGATGGCATCGTTCTTAGTTTAAATTTTTGTGTCCGTCTTTTTCAACTTAAATACTTTAGCTTTTCTACCTTGAGTGTATGAATGCATTAGATTTATCACAGATCGTCTATTTTCAGTAAATTAGCCAGATCTCATCAAACAGTTATATGGTGTACTGAAGATTAGCGTAGTACAGTGAAAAGAGGACAGTTTCGAGCGAGGTACACTGAACAGCCAATTTTAAAATATCTGTAATACAGCTGAAGAGGTGCTCATTCTCTCGTGTGTGTTTGTTTTCGGATCGGATAATTATCGTCTGCTCGTTCGCTGTGTGTATAGGGAAACTGTGGCTGTGACAACACTGAGGACAGTTTCGGTCACCGTCCGATTTTAACATACGCCAGAAGTACCTGAAATCGTCATACTTTGCGCGCCACCAATCAATTCATGCACGCAGTAAAAAGTGTCTTTCGCGAAGACGAAAATGTTTGTCAGCATTTTTTTTCGGAAATTGAAGTCGAATACCCCCCTCCTGGATATTTAGTTTTGAGTGCTTACTTAACGCTGATAATTAAAGTGTACAAACTGGGCATTGTGTATGGGGTCAGCAATTCTATGGCCATTCAATCAACGATGAATACTGCTAATTACACTCTGAAAGTCATAATTTGGAAGACTCGCAAAAAATACAAAATGGCGGCTACTTAACGTCATTATAACAATCTGTATTGTGTGCGGTGAGACAGGCCACAACACAACAACTGCAACAAACAAACAAAACATTGTATTTAAACTATAATTAGGTGCTGTTCTAACCGTGTTATTAACTTCTAATGAGACAGTTTGTCTCTGACACTATCTATTCCCGAAAAAGGACACCGATTTGGGTCTTGAAGGGAATAAAGTGGATAATTTTATCTTTACATCGGGATTTGTGACGTAATCAAAGTTATTATGAAAACCGTGACATAGTTGAAAGTTTTTTAAGTCAATCTCACGCGAGAAAAGTTTCTGGAACTGTTAAGGTAGTATGCGCCTCGAAAGTGAAAGATTTGAATTTTTGATCAAACTTTTCCAAATGTACTACGCAACCATTCTCTAACCAAATCAACAATAAAAATCGGGGTCACCCTGCAAAGTTTGGAACTAGCGAAACAAAGTGCCCAACATTTTGCGATATTTGAAATTCAAAATGGCCGCCATCTCTGTGTTAACTTTATGGAGGGGGGGATTACATTTCGGATTTTCGAAAAACTAAGACGATGAAAGTTTGTCTTTCTCCAAGAGCTTTAAAATTACCCCCTCTTCCAACACATGTGGTAGATCAGGAAAGAATTGCAGAAGTTTTAGAGTCCGAATATCTGTCCCCGAGGCGCATTCTACCTTAAGATTATCATTGGTTAAAACCGTCTCAAAGTCTTACTCGTCACTAACTACTTCAAAATAGAGAACAACATGAACTGCAGCTTTTCAGCGATGATCATGAGACATTTTACTACTAGTATCTTTTCTGCGTTCGGATCATATGTTAATATTGAACAGCGGAACTTATTGCTTGCATGAGGCGATCATATAGAATACGGAAGACTCTGCACTCCGGGTGCAGGGACTGGGGAGAGATGGCGGAGGAACCGAAAATTTATCCAAATCTTATAATCACAACCTGCACTTGGCCAGAAATCAAGAGTTTAATTTTACTACGTGTTTCAAACTCATGGTGTTATATACATGTGCATAGTGGTATCTCAAGCTCCATTGAAAGATCTTCGGGCTTAAAAAATTCTACAGTCTACCCATTTTTACGGTGACTGGTCGAGCTGCGTATCGGGTGGGGATGACCAAATGAGATGACTAGGGTCCGAATTCTTTTCCTTTCTCATATCTTTGGAATCCATTGGCCTTGTTTCACGGTTGTTCGGTGAATCGGATTTTCATATCGCGAAGTACATTCTGTCGCCACAGAGAGGACTGTTCATGTTAGGCTGTGCTGCAGTCATCGCTCTTACTTCAATTCTCCTCGAATATTTTACATTCTCACTCACAGGCACTCCTGCATGACACACGTGGAAGTCAGCACTCTGGTTGTTGTTGACATTATTTTCTGATAAGTTTGAAGAACGGCCGATTAGTTGTTGTTTCAATGATATTGATGTCGTTGCAAACTACATTTCAAAGAGCAATATCATAGTTTGGTTTCCCCAGCCCTAAGGTACCGATTGAAGTACCACTGAGACAGCACCAAAGTTACATTCCCACAGTTTACATCGAATGGGTTTAGCGTTCGGTCATGTACACGATACCCTCCACGGTAGCTACAGAAGCGAATTTATTATAGTGTTATTCACTAGTAACCATGACAACATGATTGAAACACAACAATAACAGCGGCAGATCAGTGTGCTCACATTTTGCCGGCAAATAACAATATAAACAACAACAGTCAAACTGATAAGTTCCCTGTAGTTTACATGGTTTGACAGGCTCTAACTTATCGTTTTCGGATGGAGCTAATAAAATTTTGAAATATCGCCAACTCGAACAGGGAAGAATATCTCCACTTCTATGAATAGCCCAAATAACTAAAAAGGAACCTCGATCTCCCCAAATCAAAACAAAACACTTCTTCAACCCTTACTTTCAGGGACATCCAACAAAGCAGTTATTGGCGTTTGGGTTGGCATATTCCTCTAGTATCATCGAGTGGGGGAAAGGACCGACGAGCAGTTTTGTTACCATCAGCAGAAATTTTAATTTTTCCATTCGGCGAACAACGTTAATTGTGAGCACACACACAACAAGGGGCGGATAAGGATAGGATTTGGCTGTTTTTCGGCTTATATCTGTGTTTAGGGTAAATAATGTTGCTTCTGAGGGGAGGGGGCAGTAGGGATTTATTGTAATGGAGATGACCTGAACGGTAACATTTCTCTAGTGACTCGGAGGGAAGAGGGCCACACTGCTTAGAGAGAGGGAATCTGACTTTTGAAACAATAGGACACTTGCGAAGAGCTTTCATTTTCCTGTCCAAATTTTACTCCTGTTCTAAGTACCCCAGAATTACATGTAATAACACTCTTACTTACAACTTTTCAACTTGCCCTGTTTGTCGCCAAGTACCAGTTTCAATCTGAATCTGATGCCGAGATCACTCTGCATGAAATTTAGTTTTTCCCCTTTTTTTACTTAAGCATCCACTCGGCTATATCAATGAGACAACGACGCTATGTCGAATCATTGAACACACTTAACGATCACAACATCTCTCAAACCTGCAAACTTGAACATCACCTCGCGCTCAGTACAAGTCTTGTTCAAATTACTCTGCTTTCTTTTCCCACCTTTTAGTTACAATCTGTCTTTTCTGCGAGATTGCCAGATCTGTGTACATAGTCTGGTGTAACTTGGATTTGTAACTGTCACTAAAATGCATTCGCAATCTGTTGAACAAGTCTCGCCATCTTGAACTGCGTTTCTATAACTTTCACTTTGGATTACATTAATGTAGTGAAACTCCATTAGTTGTCACTTTCTTGAGGTATTTTCCGGCATTTTTGTTGTGTAAAATAGCGTTTCATGTCCTATCCCCAAATCACATTGGAATACCAGGTATTCTAACTTGTATCATCATTAGAATACCTAAGATTCGACAATTTACAATATGGGTACAAGAAAGAATAACAGTAGAAAAACATAAATATAAATTAAATTTTTTTGATAAGAAAGACATGGATTTAAAATGGTCAAAATTAAGTATATTTTGCAAATATAATTTTTTGAGATTTAAAACCAAAGCACTGTCCTGATTGTTTTGTTTTATGCTGAGTTTTCTTTTCTGAATTGTTTTTTCTTTTTCGGAAAGTCGATAAAAAAACTTGTATCATCAAATTGGAATACCATGTATTCTAACTTTCGAACACACTTTTTTGTTTGCTCTGTCAAATGTCAATGACAATTGCCTGAAGATGAGTCCGAACCAGAATTCATTGGTCAACTATAACATTGCACATTATGCATGATACGTTATTGTACTCAAGAGAAAAAACAAACAGCGATAACAATAACAACAGCAACGAAAAGACATCAAAAATTCGATCCATGTAAATACGATAACTTTAAACCTTGACTTACATTCGGTGTTTGCTGATAGTGTTTATAGTTGTTTTCCGATACAAAAAAATTATGAAAGACGAACTCCCTTTCTATTTTGTCGTCACTGAAGTCTCCAAGCGAAAACAAAAACAAAAAAGAAATCAACATGAGATGATCATCAGCTTAATATCGATTAAGTAAAGTGGTAAATCTTATTCTCAAATTTCTCAAATGGGTGTAAATAAATAAATAAATAAATAAATAAATAAATAAATAAATAAATAAATAAATAAATAAAATAGAGAAATACTTATAAAATAATAGATTTATTTATAATAAAAGAAATGAATGATTGATGAATATATAAATGAAAATAAAGAAATGCATTTAAAATATAAATACATTTATAATTAATAATAGTAAATAAGTAAGTAAATAAATAAATAAATAAATAAATAAATAAATAAATAAATAAATAAATAAATAAATAAATAAATAAATAAACATTGTGTCATTGAGCGGCCAGTTTACACCAGCTTGAATAAGGCCATAAGAATAAGGCCATAAGAATTATAGTTCACCTACGCCCTGATTGTGACCTCTACGGCCACTTATAATTACTGAATTCGGTTGAAACGAGTTCAGTCTTTTTAAGTGCCTGAACCCTCTATAAAATTCATAGATCCGTTGAAAACTACCTGATTAATTTTGGTATTTGTTTTCCCCTCCATGCACCGAGTTTATACGAATGGAATATCCCTTACCTCGTCGGAGCCGACGGGGGTAATGTCACCAAGGTCTGATATAGAAACCCGTCGTTGGCTTGAAGAACTAATCACGCCATTCCTAATAAATTTCATCTATTTTTCAGGTTCTTTTATTAGTTTCACCACAATCCCGAAGAGGGTCAATTTCTGGGTCAACACAATTAGGCAAATGTATTTAATTAGTTAACCGGCCAATTAGTGTACATTCTCAGCACTTTTGTTTCAGAGGCGCTGTCCGAATACCGTGTTTTGTAAATCAACGAATAAAAGACTCAAAGTTCAATGTGTAAGAGTGAGAGCAAATGCAAGTTCTAGAACTGAAACTTGTAATGGTCTCTCCTCGTCGTTGACTCTACGGTGGCAATCACGGCCGCGACCATTTAGCAGAATATACTTATCTGTTACAGGGAGGACCCGGATGTAATAGACCATGAAATGGGCACTGATATGGATCGCATCATTAAAGGCAAAAAATTCGCCGATTTCACGGAAACTACTTAAAAAGCAGAGAAATTCATAGAGCGGTCTATCTACACAAATGAAGAGCGATCTCCCAGTGGCCTGAAATATACGCAGACAAAATCACTGCGGAGTGACGACGTCTGTGTGTTGCCGGTACTAAGATTTAATTTGTTGGGGTCCTTATCGGCTATTTTTCAATTACCCGTGTTAGTTTCAGGGGGATTCTCCGAGTCTTTACATCGAAATCAATTTCTACATTGAACTGTTTGACGGTTTCGTCTACGGCGGGAGGGTAGAGGGGCGTGGTATGCGTTTCAGCCCCTTTCTTAAGGGCTCCCCCAACTGATAATCTTTCGAAATGGGCAACTAGCAATCTGAGTTGCCGTGGAAATTGAATAGGCTCAAAATCACTTCCTTCAATCAATGAGACGGTGGAAATGAAACTTCAGAGAATAAACATCCATTTGCTTTTTTAAAGAGTGCATGAGGAATTTCGAGAGTCTCCCTGAAGTCGGATTTCCCCTTTTTTCAACATTTTACAAATAGGTGTAAAGAGCGTGGACCGATTGATTCCGCAAAAAAAATACGACCGTCTAAAAATATCCAAACTCGCTTGGAAGAACACGCCATTCAACTTCGCTGGAAAGACTCAATCACGCTTTTCAACTTGGCAATTATTTCAGAGGTGAAATGACGTGACACTTTCACATAACTCAAAATACCGATATCGCAAAACGATATTGACTGGCGAATCAATTTCATACGACGAATGATATTGTTTCCTCGTTTCGCCGTGAAATCAATCATGGACAGGGCAAATGAGTTGTCCATTTCTACTTCACCGAGATAAAGGCAATCTGCAAAGAAGGGAGTCAAGACAAACCCTATTTTTGAGTCAATCCGAATTTAAATGTCCTCTCGAAGATAAGATAGCCTTCCCTATCTCGATACAATTTCGCGCCCGCGGAACTCGTCGCCGGCGAAGTTGAAATTATTTGTGGCAGGGTCTTAAGTGTGATTACCAGGAAAGGGGGAAAAAATAAAGGACTGTCAGCGTTTAATCATGTTATCGAAAAAATCATAACTGATTCCGGAGTTCCATTTACTGTTGATTACAACGCAAGTTATCCGACGAGCTAAATCCAGCCCGTTTCTAACAGTGAATGCAAACAGATTGCCAGTAATGGGAATTTTTTCCCGATCGCCTTTCTATCACTCTAAAATGTTTAGTTTGAAATCGCGAAGGTAAAAATCTACTTTGGCACTGAATAATCGACTGCCGGTGCATGCATGAATAGCGGATCTTTCGGCGCGGGGCTACTCAACCGGAGGTAAATTCAAATCCGCGGAGGTGAGTCCGCGAAACGGCGAAGGCGGTGATGTGGTACTATTATGTGTGACCATTACAGCGTTAGTGTACAAACTACGAACGCTAATACGTTTATACAATTTTAATCTGCGTGATCGATGTATAACCTGATAACTCGTCCCTTCATCTTCTGCATTTGTATTATGTTAGGATACAAAAGGCTAGACTTGCAAAAAGCGGAATGTTCTGTTGAACCGACAAGAAAAAAAAGACAGACCTGTTCTTTGTCAGCAAAGGCAATAGCATCAATCATGATCATGATCAAGTCTTCATTGATATGTCGATATCAATTCTGCCCCCCCGCCAAAAAAAAGGAAAAAAAACAAAAACAAAAAAACACACACAAAAAAACCCACCGCGTTCTTCTGGATGATGTATCGCAAATATTTTCAATTTCAGGCAAAACTATGGATTCAGTTTAAGTTTAAGCGAAACTTCTTACATGACAAATTGACAACGTTTTGAATTCGAAAAGAAAACTTTCACACCCTATATTATCACTGCGATATATATATATATATATATATATATATATATATATATATATATATATATATATATATTCACAAAGAACTTCAAGTACAAAGTAATTAAAGGCATTATATCTGTTATACCATTGTACTATTTCAAACATATAAATGACAAAAGATCCTGATGAAAAACTGTTGAAGATCCCTAGATACATGAAACTTAAGCAACAAATATAATTATTTATAGCGTCCTGATTTCGCCATCGAGCACAGTAATTTCCAGCAAGGACATCTGTACACTTATATATATATATATATATATATATATATATATATATATATATATATATATATATATATATATATATATATATATATATATATATATATATATATATATAT
>LD343647.1:29669-46591 GCA_001465055.1 Ptychodera flava | reverse complement strand
AGTAAATAAGTAAGTAAGTTAGTAAGTAAGTGAGTATGTAAGGAAAGTACGTCAGTGAGTGTGTGAATGAGTGAATGGCTGAGTGAGTGAGTGAGTGAGTGAGTGAGTGAGTGAGTGAGTGAGTGAGTGTGTGAGTGTGTGAATGAGTGAATGGCTGAGTGAGTGAGTGAGTGAGGAGGGAGGGAATGAGTAAAGGAGTTAGTGATTTAATGAGTAAGAGCACTCGAGTAAACATTAAATTTGCGGAGTAGGCAACCCTCCATTTTAGGGTCTACGAAGCAACTAACTAAGAAGGCACGTAAGCAAGCAAGTATAAAGTAACGATGAGTAACTGGTGAAGTAGAGATGAAAGCATACAAGCACTGTGTAGATAAGTTAGTGAGCTAGTCAGTCTATTAATCGGTCGATTTTTCAGTTACTCAAGCACTCGGTCCGTCAGAGAGACAGGTAAAATTAATGATATTGTCTACTTTAGTATTTAACTAACCAAACAACATACCGGCCACAATTGTCTAGACAAACTGACAAACAGCACTGTAGCTAACAAGCTTAAAATTTTGAATATTTCAGACCAGTTTGATATTTCCCGTAATCTCATTAGCAAATGAGGCTTCACATTTTAATACACTAATGGTATTGAATGGGTCATGCCCTCCGGCTGTTTGATTGGCACTAGCAATCTTCATCGGATTGGTCCTATTGAGAAGACAATGTCGGTCACTGACCCGTAGTACCCCGATATCGCGCCCCGTTTTGGACGTTGCACGTTCCGTTCGTCGAAATGAGACTGGCGACGCTTCCCAACTTTATTGGCACTTTTGCTGGATGTGAACGCTATTGTTTATGGAATCAGGTTTTACTGATACCAGGGCGGGTGGACAGCCGTTTCCTCGATATGTTTTTTCCTCGATTCGATCTGAATCAAACAAATAAAGGAACTATAGGTGGAATACCTTTCTTATATCGACGCTGTTTCCAGATTCCTTATGAAGAAAAGTAGTGCGTTGAACTGAACAGGCGACTTTTGTTCTAGGACAGTTTACATGGGCATTCGCTCCCCAGACAGGTGAGCACCCGGTCCCTAGGGTTTTATCTGCTTAGGCCAAACTGAACTAAACTATTTTGTCACTACTAAAAACCCTAGAACGCAAAGATTGTCTCTTCAGACGCTGGCTTCATGAACTGACATTTTTGAGGACAATGCCATGTCGGATATAAGTTCGATAATGCGCGACAGACGAGTCGATTTGGGTAGATTTGTAAAAGGATTTGCTAGCCGTTGGAAAACGATCGATTGTGAATCCTAAATGCAATTCCGAAACGGCCGTGCGGGGGAAGGGCGTCAGATCTTTGGATTTGAAGCGACGGGGAATAAAATCGGAGCGCACGTTTCTCGTTGCTTCGAAGCTGCGATCGTCGAGCTAGCCGGGGAGTGTAGCTCTATGTTCGTCATTTCGTGGCTCGCGGTAGATGTCGTCGAAGTAAACACGCGTGGCTGAGATGTCTTGTTTTCTGTCCCGCGCAGACAACGCCACTCGCTGAGATTAATAGTGTACCTTAATGAGCAAGGAGTCGTTTAAATGATGGATGATCCCAATTTACGACTCCCTTGCATCTCGTCAACAAGACTAACTCGGTATTTACGTTCATCGGGCGGATCCGAGCAGAATCTTTAAAGAGCGACTGTGACGAAATGTCGCAAAATTGCGCTTTTAAATCTCTCAAATCACCGATCGACGTTGTCATGGTTTCCGCTTCGCTTACTGTAGCAAAACTACGTCGTTAGGTAATGCCTGTGTTATAAGTTGTGAGAACGCAGTTCGCCTTATCGCCGCGCCTGCGTGCCAATCTAACTCAAGGCGAGTACCGAGGTTGCACGTTGTCGCTCGATCGAAATGGTTTAATCACAAATCATCCAAGATGGTAAAAAAGTTTCCTGTCAATGCAAAGACTCAAGTTGTGTTGTTTTATCGATGGAACGATGAAACAAATGGATTTAAGAAAGTGTTATCGCACATTTTGAACAACAATGAAATGATCGTCATTTCAATCGATGTGAACGAACTTGTCCCATAATTCAGTGCGCACTGAACAGGTTACGTCCATCCAATTTTGCAAATTGCTGAGTTTCTTTGACAAAGATATATTTTAATTAGGGAAGATGACTTCTACGTGACCCAATTCTCCGCTCTTTCAACCCATTTCTCTTCGTTTAGTTTAATTTACCCTTGATGAAGTCAAACGCAGGTAATATTTCGAGGTCATATCGGATGTTGTTTTTAAGTTAACCTCCATCAGGGCGTCTCAAAAGATCACATCATATTCTCATTTTAAAGAGCTTGATTAAAAAATCTTCGATGGCAGTGTGTTCCGTTTAATGTCAAGTCAGTCAACTTTATTGTTCCATATAAATCTTACCGGTACTAACTCAATTCATTGAATTTCTTCATCGTCATTTCATATTGCAATTATTCACCAAATACTATTAAAAAAATTTTGTCATTTTCATTTCTCTCCGTTCTTTGAGCAACTTTGCTCCAAGTTAAAGCTGCACGACTCTCTCTCTCTCTCTCTCTCTCCATATATATCAATTACGTCTGATTTTTTCACATTCCTTTTTTATGGCCTTTTTTATGGATTCGAACCCACGTCCCCCTGGCCGAATTCAGTTCGGATGCTCTACCAACTGCACTAAAGGATCAGACGTGCGTTTTGCTGTTGGCCTTTTTTCTTTCCCGAAAGAGACCTCAGATTTACACCGATATATACAATATACTTACGTGAGCGTATTTTTGAATGTGTTTTAGCGCGTTTGAACGTATATGGGTTTTACTTCTGTCCATGGTAAATTTCTCCACATGTAAACATTACACACTTTTTCTTGCCTTTCGTGTGATTACTTCGCAAAGTTTTAAAAGTCTGGACTGAATATTCAGTTTTTTTTCAGTAACAGTTAACCCCACACAGTAACCAGAGTCGTTTGAACATGCTATCGAATCACGAACATAGATCATACGATTCTTATAAAACACTGGAAAAATTGCTGCTGTTACAGGCAGTGCTTCGGCTTTTGTGTAAAGGGTGAAAAAACATAATTAGAAATTATAATGGAATTCCTAATTTTTCATGTTGTGGTGTTCACTATTAAGAGTGGTATGACTCAAAGACTACCGCTGGAATGTCATCGCAATGTGATACGCTGAAGAACAGAGATACAGATAGTAAATTCCTTTTGTGAAAAATGTAGGGGTTTTCATCAGGTAGAATGCGCCCGGGAACAAACACGCAGACTGTTAAAATTGTACAATACTTTGCAAGTTCACTGTATATGTGGACTCGTTTTGAAGCCCGTTGATTAGATGCAGTTTCACCATCTTATGTTTCTTAAAATCGAAAACTTATTTTCCTATAAAATTAACACACAGATGGTGACCGTTTGAAGCTCCAATTAAATCCAAAAATTAGTAATTTGTTTGTCAAGTTCAACACTTGTTCACCACGACCCCTGATTTTCACTCTTTGTTTTGAAGGAAGATGGTGAAAGTTTCTCTTAAGGAAAGTTTCATCTAAAGTTCAATCTTTCAATTTGGAGGAGCGCATTACTTAGACAGTTTTAGATCGTTTGTGCCACAAACACATCCGAGTCATTTGACTCTCTGTGAACTAGAATTTGACCTCTGCAAAATTTATAATTTTTACCAAGTCAAGAGAGGCTATTCAACGTCTCCAGCAAGTCCCAAACTCTCATCGTGCGTCGTTTTAGCAGAGTATAACTTGAAAAATATTCAAATTCGTTACATCGTTTGTCAATAGTGAAATTATGATAAAAGCTATTCTAGATGTAATGTTTGGCGTATATTTCATTGCATTCTGTTTCACGGTATACATGTACATAATTGTATTCAGATTCTGTAGGCCACCGGAATGACCACAGTTGCGCGGAGTCTTGTCGGAAGCACGTGATAAGGTGAATCGATAAAGGGACTTTGTTTGCGGGTCCATGTAAACACACAGACAGCCCGATTTCCATGCCTGACAATTGGCTATGATTATTGCAATCATTATTAATCGTTGTGTTCTTAGATAACTTTGAATCGGAGCCAGCACGCTACCGTCTCTCTGATCAATACAGGAAATGTTATTAATTGAAGTACACTTGTCTCAGTGTTTGACGGTCATAAAACCTAGTGACGGGAAGGGCGTGCATTCAAATACTCATACAACACAAGGTCAAGTGTAACTTTACATAATGTCTGTCTCTGGACGCATGTTCATGACAAAGAAGGCAAATGTTGCTAGATTGTGCAAAACAACTGTGTTCTTACACTGCGTAAAATAAGACGAGTAAATATTTGATAGGACGTTTCATTGTAAAATAGAGTTTCTTGTCTTTCTCAAATAATTTGTCAACATACCTAGTATTCAATCAATCAGCACAGCCTCTACGTAAGTACTGCACGATGTTATTTTCGACAAGTGAATGAAGGTCCGTACTAGAATTCACTTGTAAACAATAACACTGCATATTGTATAAAAGACTGTGTTTGCAACCCTGCTCACATACTATAAAAGGAAATATCTCTAAATGTAAAAAAAGATTTCAATTGAGCGTGTCCCTTTTCCTAAATTCTTGTCCTTGGAGAATCATACAGCATATTAGTCTTGTCGATGCGTCAAATTATGTACAACATGCAAAGTTAAGGTAGAATGCGCCCCCTGGACAGATATTCGGACTCTGTAACTTGTACAATACGTTTTTGGTCTACCACTTGCTAGGCTTATTTTGGAGCTCGTGGAGTGCATAAAGTTTTCATCGGTTTATTTATGTAAAAGTAAGAAAAATGTTTTCCCCCATAGAGTTAACCCTTTGCCTGCTGTAATTTTTCCCACCCAAATTTTAATGCAATATTTTACCAATTTTTGTGAACTTTTCTGTGATTTTTTTCATAATTTTGGACCAAACAGATATCACATTTCATCGGCTGCAGTTTCGTATCAAAATTTTGGCAAAAAGCAGGAAAAATTTGACCGTGGTATATTTTATAAAGGTGACAAAATAGACTTTGACGTCAAAGGGTTTTAATACGGGGATGCCGGCCATTTTGAATTCGAAGTGTCAATAAAAATCTGATAATCTCTTACGGAATGTTTGAGCAAAAGTCATTTAATTTCGAGGTGAGAACCACCTTAATGTTAGTATGAATTCCAGTCCGTTCTAGTTCAGTTTTCAAGTATAACATATTGGACACAACAGGCATGCAGTCAGCGTTGACAATGTGTACACCATATATTTGGACACAATGCAAGGAGTAGGACATGTAATTGTTTCGCAAAACAGAACAAACATGATATAAATACATCAAATGTTACAGCATACTGAGCTCTAAGGAGATGAAGGAAAATATTCACTTGTATTTTTGTACAAAGTTAATTGCAGCTATGTTCCCTTTAACAGGAACTACGAAAAGGATTCTTTCAATATAAGAGTAACTTCCGATTAATTCGCTCTCCATTTTTGACGCAAATTTCTTTGGTCGTTTAGGTTAGCGCTAGTGTCACGGTCTTTACCAGTAAGGTTACTTTGGTGACTTAGGCGGATGTTCTTACCTTTACATAAAATGCGACGTCATGAGCATATGGGCAATTTCATAAAAATGGTTAATTAGCGATGTTGACCCTCTTTGGTTAATTTTTTTGATTTGCGTGGCCTTGCAAGCTGGTGCGTACAGCATCATCTGCCAGTGAGAGTCTATAGCCAGTGTATATCTCCCCGCGCCATCCAGCGTTTCCCGATAGGAAACAGCATGAAGATATCAAAAGAGACAATTAACTCGATTCGACAGTGAAACGAGGTGCATTACTCAATCTATGTTTATTAATAAACTCGAACATCATAGGTCAGCAGAGAACACACGATTTTTCAAGTTCACTTCGATCCCATTCCGGAGTGAATTTTATCATCGCTCCGAACGCGGAAACCGGTTGAGTAGATCGGAGCGTCTGTTTTGCAAGATGATCGCCGTTCTCATAACTGCATTAATTTTCAAGTGCTGGATCAATCCCGTACGTCGTTTTCTTTCTAATGGCCGTGTCAACCTCTCTTTAAGTTGTAATCGAGATCATTGGACGCAAAGGGTGGAGAGCCGTAAAAAAAGCGACTGGGAGTTTAGAGGTAGCATTTATCCGGTGCATAGATGCCCATAACCGATGTATGGGTATTTATAGAGTTGTGCGTATTATTGAGTTTTCGCGTGGTGTCATCGTCGCTCTTCGGGGTTGCAATCGTTTGGCTGTAATGCCAAACCAACCGTCTAACAGACCAACGAATGGCCGATGACAACAGACCTTTGTCGCCCATGTGACAGGCAGAAAGCTCGTTTCAACTTACGCCTTTCCCGTGGCCTCTTTGTAAAAATCACATTTTCGCTAGTGCTGATACCTTTAACAATGCATAAGAGTTGGCTTTCAAATGCTTGTTTAACAGGAAGAACCCAACATCTAAACCCTTTTCATCAAATATCTTGGGGCAGAAAATACAGATCCCCTCAGGCCGTGCTCCCTGGAAAAACGGACATAAATGAAATAACACACTTTTTCAAGGAAAATGAACTTCGTCAACCTTTCAGCTGAGGTTGCTGTTACATAAATACGCGTCATCAAGCCTCGCCAGAGAATAAACGAATTCTGGTGACCTGTTTCAATTTTACTGATGCACGTAGACCAGGTTCAGAAAAGATGAAATACCACTTGAAGCTAATATATAAAATTGTAGGACATATTTCCTGATATTTCTCTAAAGATCGGCATTTATTTTCGTCAAAAAGACGCTCGCGACGAAGGAGGTGAACTGTAATTCAATAAAATTAAACGCAGCTGACAAAAAATTCTCGAGACTTGGGTGCGAGCTAGAGAGCGCCTTGATCATAGTCATTCAGATAATCAAGTCGCCCGAGGAGTTTCAATTTAATTGAAGGGGCTCGTTCCGTACATCTGTGCAGTGATAATGCCCGGACCCCGCGTCTGAGTGAACCAGAACGGCGAATGTTTAATCATTTAACGGAGAACTTGGCATCGCGTCCACGTCGACGCACCGGAAATCGATAGCTGAAATCTAAACGTAAATACAGGGAAAATGGGTTCCGATTCCCCAGTGACAGTGTCGAGTTTCAGAAATCCATAACCGTGCAGGAGAAACGCCGAGCCGTTACAGTCTCTCCGCGCCGATCCGGCAACAGAGCACACAAAGCGATACCGTGTAAGAAAACAAAATGGGAGACTTGAGAAGCATTGTCGAGTGAAATTAAACGTGAAACGTCAATCATGACAACACTTTGGATGTCCTTACAACGATATTAACGTGTGTTCTCTTCTATAAAGCAGAGCAAACATATTAGGGGTGTGGGCTTGTCCGGCAGGCTATTTGCATTGAGTGGCGAACAAGGGGAATATCGAACGGCTTGATCACAACGTGAAACACATCATCGATTGATGAACTCGATAGCGATAAAGATTGTGGAGTTATGAAGTGTGGTGGTTGCGAGCTCATTAGTTTTCCCGAAAGACAACTTGTCACAATTTTAATCACTAACGGAGAAGATACACTCTCCCTTCTCGCAGCTTTTAGGAAAACTAGTGATTAGCGTGGATAGGGCTGGCTTTGAGTCGGAGAATCAATCATCTATGTGTCTCATGGCATCGATATACTAGTCTAAACCCTATAATCTAGTCAAAACAGAGAGAGAGAGAGAGAGAGAGAGAGAGAGAGAGAGAGAGAGAGAGAGAGAATTAAACATATTTGCATGGCAGCAAGAAACAGCTTTGCCGACTGAGCAAGAGCGAAAACACAGAGTCAAAATAGTGACACAGAGGTAGAGAGAGGTACATTTGTGGACACGAGGGAAGATACAGTCAGGCGAAGGAACAAGACAAAAATTTATAGCCGAGTGGGACTAGAAATAGATAGAAACATGGGCATTTAGAAAAAGTAACAGAACGATGAGAATAACATGAAATGAATATACCCTTTTGCGCTACTCAATACTTTGTTCCAATGGTCCATTTAATAGCTGACTAAACCTTATGATGGACGGCAAGAAATATAGTGAAGGAATATTCTGTCCAAACTCAGCGTTGAGTCGAAATCGTTTGCATATTTTTGTATGTCAAAGTGTCCAAAAATATAACTGCGAAAGGAATTTACCTGTCGTAGAAAGTTATTTACATCACTGAAAGGCAATTTGCGCCTCGAAATTCAAAAACTTTACACTTTTGACCGAACTTTTCTCAAGGAAACTTTTAAAAAATTCGGTTTCGGATTCAAGAATGAAAATCAAGGGTCATCGTGCAGAATGTGGTACAAGAGAAACAAATACCCGTCATTTATCGACGCTCGAAATTCAAAGCGGCAGCCATCCCTGCGTTCATTCTAAGGGAAAAAATATATGTGTGCCGATGAAAGCTGTATTGCACGGGCTTCAAAATGAGTCACTACAATTGAGGAAGACTTAGAATGAATTGCCAAATGTTGAGGGTCCGAATATCTGTCCCCGGAGCGCGTTCTTTCTTAAGCAAACTCTCTAAGTTTGGCTCAACATCGAATAGCGTCATCGTAGTCTGTGTAATATTATCACTCGTATCACACAGTGCTGTACAAATTTCGCATACATTATTCGGAAAAGGGCAGGAAATGTGTTTTTTTGTTTTCAGTATTCTCATTCATGGTTAAGGTGGTACGGGCCTCGAAATTGAAAGACTTAAACTTTTGCTCAAACTTCATTCAACGAAACTTTCAACCATTCTCTCAACAAAGCAAGAGCAAAATCAGTGCAAAATTTTGTGTTAGAGAAACAAATTACCATACATTTACCGATATTTGAAAATCAAAATGGCCGCCATCCCTGTGTTAACTATGTGGTCAAAAAATCGAACTTTGGATTTTCACAAAGTTAAGACTACAAAAACTTCATTCACTCCGACAGCTTCAAAATAAACCCCCACAAGCTATATGCCAGAAAAGAATTGTACACATTTGAGAGTCCTAGTATCTGTACCTAGGTGCATTCCATCTCAAAGGTAGGACGTGGTGAACATCGGTGAAGATATCTTCCGTTTTAAGCATTATTTGGTGAAAAAACTCCAAGTTCACAATCATGAACAAGATGATGTCGATAACTGACACAGCCGTAGGGACACATTCTCTATAGTTTTTCAGTCAGTATGAGCTAATACATATGACATACTGTCATTCTCCAAAAATTGCTTACCCACAAATGGTCTGTTTCCGATCTCCCTACGCAAGTCAACTGACGTGGCATCATGGATTATGTCCAGTAAAGAAAAAAAAACATGCCTGGGAATCTTCAAACTTGAGCGTAGGATTTTAAAAGAATCAATTCCGAGAAATCACATTCCGCTGAATCTTTTTGGATTTGACGGTTTGACGTGGTTCAGAAGGGAAAACGGATAACTTTACTGTATAGTATTATGAAACCGACACACTTGAGCTTTCCAGCAACAGCATATGTCAGGGAAAGTTAGAATTAAATGCTGTACAATTTGAAATGATGTGTGACATGGAAGACCTTAAAATGCATTAGACATATAGTATTCTATTAAAAATGTGTTTTATTTGGCTGCTCGAAAATATGTTTAAATAGAGTAATTCTTTAAGTACAAATATTTTAACAGTACTTCAGACGATTAGTACAATGTTGGAGTTAATTGCGGATATTGCTCATTTGCATATTACTTATGTATTGAACAATTTTGAAAAAAAAAATCTAGGATTTTGCGCTCATGATACAAGTTTTGCCGCCAAACACACATACAATTGTTCTTGTCGAGCAAGTAAATGTGAAATCGTTGTCAGCTATTTTGAAATCTTTCATCGGTCGCTCCACCACACATGAATATTCTATGCAGATTAGACAGTGAACGGACTGCTTTGGGCTGATTCCTTGGGGGGGGGGCAACGTCGGCCCCCCATTCCCCTCACTATCGAGCGGATCGAGAAGAAGATGAGTGGCGCGTCTGATAGAGTTACACGCAGTCTGTTAGCGGCGCAACGCTCACTCGTCTTCAGATTGAAACTCGATAAAGCTAAAGAGATGGGAATAATTTCCCCGATTCCCCCGAGTGCGTCCATCTTGAAATTGACAATAATTGAATGAGCTGGAAACAAATAGACTGGCGTGTCCATCTGTAATTGGATAATTATCGAAAATGGCCAGTACTCATACGGCACCAAAATAAACTGCGAAATGTACACTATTCGGATTACATTTCCAACGTTGGAATTAAATCAATTTTGCTAATCAGGAGAAACTCTAGAACGAATAGATAAACGGCGCAAGCTGTTGTGGTTAATTACTTGTGTAAATCTAAGGTGTGTTGGGTGACCCGTACATACAAGCCTTGTTGTGTTAGTACACACAGTTTAGGATGTCACCAGGATCTTTAAGATGATACATTTACAAGCCTGAGACCGAGACCGTATTTATATCTATACGTGGTTATTTCTATGGAAAGAAGGAGGTTGCTAGAGGGATTCTCACTGCTCTTACAGAACCACCGTCTCCCTGCTCAGACTTAGCCGAACTTCGACTGTTATCTACATCCCGGCAACTTGAAAACGCTTGCAATCAGCCAGTCACATAATTTTCAAGAGTGTTGCAATACACCGGGTTGGAAAGTGAATTGATAATTTTAAATATGTGGATCAGCGAGATCTGCTTTTATAAAGCCGTACTTAACCCAACAATGTCAGTTTTCTGTAAGTCGTCTTCATAAAACAACATCGGTTCTATCTTGTCGATGTTGACAGGGCGATCGTCAACAATCTCCGTGTTTTTAAATTCATCCGACACAAATTTATTAGAATTTGCATCCTGAAGACAAGCTTCGAAAGAACTCTTATTACAATAGTAGTAAGTAATAGTAGTAATAGAAGTAGTAATAATTTTGAGGTCGTTACGCAAGCACAGAACGTTGAAGGAAAATTAAGTGAAGATGCAACGGCACGAGTGGTGCGCAGCGCCCTCTGTCGGTTCCACTTGAGAAAGAGACGAGGCCCAGGCTTCCCTCCTGCAACAGAATATTACCAGTATTTCCAGAAATTCTGAGAGTGATGTTAACATCACACACCATTCACTCATTCCAGCGGAAGCCATACTCTGAAAAGCGCTTTGAATACAGATTCTAAACGTGTTAATCGTTCGTACGTTTTCGTACTTAAAAACTCTGTGCCGTGCTAAACTTGCCACTTTGCATCGATCATTATCTAATTTATCGCTTTGTTGCTCAAAATATCAAACAATCTTATACCTTTGCGCATACTCAATTTTAGAGTGTCTTTTGATTTATAGAGTAATTATGAAAGATGAAGGTCACACTTTCAGGCAGACAGAGTGGATCCTGAACTATACTTCGTAAATATTGAGAACCATATTTCTTTATTTGTCCGTAATTACGTTACGTTTTAAGGATGTTGATGATTTCGATAAAATGAGGAAAAATATCGTTACATTTTAACAACTTTAAGGGAGCAGTCACCTCGGCAGGAAGCACCTTGATATGCTGATGCCAAGAAGGGCTGTATGTACTCTGCTGTGAGGTCGATGGAACAGGAATAAATATATTTTAAACCATACACAACATGGTGATACGATGACACGTCACTCATAGCACCCTCTACACAGACAGACATAGACACAGGAACATACAAACTCACAGAAAAAACATTAATACACATACGTGCACATGTACACGTCTTGCCATGAGTGTCGATATTAAAAAAATGTGCGGACACATACAGGGGTGTGAAAACTCATTAATCATAGACGGCTAAAAGACATACATCATCGATATTAACACTGTTTCACCTTTAACATTTAGCAAATATAACTTTCATTTTTCCTCATATGTTTCCTGGCGGGGTCAATTATGACATCAGAAGGTCATTTTTGACCTCTGTTCCTCTACAAAATTACACCATAGCCTTTCCATTGTGACTGCATATTATCAATGGTCGACCTGTCAGTCTAGATAATCTTGATAAACATGCGTAGTGCGTGAGCTCCATATAACGCGCCTCTCTCCCCGCGCGCACAGATCGAAAAATATTTAGAATGACAATGAACGTAATGTGTACTTGACTTGCATTCAATAGTTTAGATTTCCAGGTCGAGCCCTTCAACTCGACCTTTGGATGTACCAGTCACGGATGCTCTGAAATTTGCCTCTTACAGCCGGAAGGCCGCTTTAAACAAACAAAAGCGTCCAAATTTAATGTTTTGCACGTCTCGTCACAAAGGAAATCAATAGTTGCATGTCTGCTAAATTCATAACGTAGAAAACGGAAGGTGGAGACGCGACGAACCTGACAAAACTGTCAATAAAAATCAGCTTCAAGAAAGAATAAACACTAACGGAGTCGAGGACCCACTTAATTTTGACGCATGGAGAGTAGAACGATTGAATGAAGGCCGCGTTCGCTAACCAAACGTCATTTCTTCTCCCATTGCTTGATGTGCTTCGTTCAACTCGATATCGACTTTTCCCCCGTTTATATTTTGTCATTCCGGGGACAAGATTCACTTGGCAAACAAAAATTCTCCGAGCTTAGGAGCCGATCCCCCGAACGGAGTTAAAGGACCTGCAATTCCTAGCTCGGAAAATACTCAATATGTAGCCCCATCGACAGCGTATTGTCAAGACTTATAGTGGAACGCAAGCCAAAGAGATCTAGCGAGCGATAAAATCCAGCAGACATGGCAGAGAATATGCCGCAATTCTTTCTGAAGACATCAAAGTGACTTAGATTGTGTTTACAATACATAAAAAGTCTCTGTTGAAGTAATCCGTTTTCCTTAACACCTTGGTGATTTTCAATTCCCAGCCAGCAGACACACTTGCAGTCTTATAAATGAGATTAAGCTATCGCTATAACTATGAATATTTATCTTTGATCAATGATAATCCCAGTTGATAATCCTCGTGACGGCTGCATTTCAATTACGCTGTAATTTTTGATCGCTGAAAGCTATTTTCTGTGTTGCACGTGCCAGTTTGACGAGTATTTAGACTTTTGTTTTGATAGAAGCACCTAGCGAAATATAGCGTTATGCCGTCGCGTTAGTTTGAATGGAAAATTACAGAGAGAGAGAGAGAGAGAGAGAGAGAGAGAGGGGGGGGTTATTGATAGCCCCCTCCTAACGTCGCTAATCGGAGGGGATTCTCTGTTAATAAAAGCTTATTATTGTTTGGGATTTTACAAATTTATTATTATTCATATAACACGCTTCATACGTCACACATACACACTTTTTCTTTTCCCCTTCACTCAGATATATCTTCCCCGGGGAGTACAGTTCTCGATACAGTATCGCATACTATTATTATTTAAAACAAATTAATTCTCAGAATATCTAGTAATCGAGATTCACTATCTCAGGCGATCATAACAAATATATGAAGATAAAGAGTGCCAAATAAGAAATAAAATGAACAATAAAAATATTTATGTTGTATGGTGGTTTTTGCATTCCTCGTTTTTATCTTACTTTCAGAAACGTGTCTAGCGTGCTCCCATACTTTATCCTAACCCTGTTCATTATAATCTAATCGTAGTGTAAGCTACATTAGTATATCCCATATCACTGACCTATAGATGCGGTGCTCGTTATGTATCATATGTTCAGTTTTGCAAGGACTACAATATTGCTACTCTCTCTAGACAGGGAAGGGGAGACGACATGTATGTTGCATATAAAGACCAAAAGAAGGCAATGCTTATTTCAGCAAAAAAAATATATATTTGAAAGTAACGGAGTAAATCGTTATCATACATGACATCACATCTGGCAATTGGGATACGAGGTCAACAATCAGTCAAAGCTGTGAGAAGGAACCGATATTGGTGTGCCAATAACTGCCAAAAATGTTTACACGGACCTTCGCTGGCAACCGTATCAATAGCGGCTGTAAGAAAATCCCCAACTCAGTGGGTATGAATATGTGAAGGATTACAATTTGGACGCTCTTAGTAGCACATGGTCGTAACCTATGGTATTGATAATGCAATCATTTACAAATTGCCACGTTCAGTCAAGACTGGTGCGGGATCTTGCGTTCTATCAAACTTTTTGTTCGTCTTTTACTGTGTTATATTATAATGATGTATTCTCCCTCTCTCTCTCTCTCTCTCTCTCTCTCTCTCTCTCTCTCTCCCAACGTAAGTGTTTGGGCATGATAACTAAAACAGCAAAGAGGGTCAAGACGGGAAGTCTTGTACTGTTATGAACGAAGAACTTGCCTAATGACGGGCATCAACTTTTTATCTTGCAAATATTTTTGTTCATCATGATATGGGTGAAGGCACACAGTATCATTAAACATATCTGATTGCGAGGTAATGAAACACAGGTAAAGAGTTAGGCACTAGAACTCACACAAAGAAACGGCGATGCCTTAATGGTTACCTTTTGGTTGCAACTTACAAAACGGATCACTAGGAACCTATGTTCCGGATTCTTCACCAATGTAAACACTGATTAATTTCTCGTTTTGAGACGCGTTTAATTAAGTTTGAGCAGACAAAATTACCCAGCTTCGTCTAATTGTTGTGATTTATTTTGTTCAGATCACCGACACTTAATGCCCAACTCGCTAATGATTGCCCGTTTCCATGGCAACTAAATGACAAATTTAACCGGTAAGGTAATAAAGATGAAGACTTTATTACTTTAGCATCCGATGATGAACAAGTAGCAGGGACATCTTACTTTCAATTAGAATCATTCTCTTCCAGGTTTGCTCGATTAAAGTTTCCTAACGGCAAAACCACTCTCTCATACCAAATACCACTTGTTTTACGTCTGTCAATTACTGTTATACTTTTATTCATTCATTTTTATCTACCCATGCATTACATCGTTATTAATGAAAAGAGATTGGGTTCATCAAATTACACATGTAAATAAAGGCAAGGAAATTTAGCCGACTAAGTATGGAGAGGGAGAGGGTACTTTAGGAACATTTCGAGGATTGTAGCGTATTCCAGCAGATTATGGAAACCTCGGAATTTCGTAATAAAAGGCACACCACATAATACATTGATTTTCCAAGATATCACAAGTTGCGTTATAAAGATACTTAATGAGGCAAATTTATACATCTAAAGGACAGCTTTGTAGCTATGTCATTAGAACTATGATATGCTAAACCCACGAGAATACTTTCATCCACGAAATATAAACTATATTTTCACTAATTATAGAAAAACTGCAAGCTTCTTTTTTCGACTCCGAGACAAAGCGTTCATCTGGTATGGTCCCTACAATTACAGCATACACCGAGGCCTTTGTTTGTACATCTAAAGACCTCACATAACAGAAATAAAATTTTGCTGTTCCTACACCTCAGGGTTGACATTTAGTAGTAAAGGAAATCAACTTATTTCTGAGGTAATTTGGCGAAATTTTATGTAGACTTTTCCTTGGGTAAGAACTTACAACCATCTTCTAAAAGTGAAACGTTCGCCATTTCCAATCGACACTGATGGGCTTCTTGGCGCCAAACTGACGTAAGTAGGTACGCGCTCAGATCACCGAAAAAGGTATCGCCGAGAAGCTTAATCACACTCAAGAATCGACTCATTCGGCAGTCAATGTTTACTACCCTTTTACGACCCAATTTGAATTCTCCTAATTACTTATGACTCATTAGCGTGATTTATGATTTTTTCATCTCATACCCTCCGGGGATGTTCACCGAGTCTTCGAGCCTAAGTTTAACCGGGGTTAAACGTTCGTTAATCCGCTAGGTTGAAGGTCGCTCTCGATAGAAAATGCAAGTCCACGAATACTTGTATTGTAAATATGTTTTTTGAAAAGTCCGGTGACCTTTGAAAGATTAAAATATACACACTTACTTACCCGTATCGTTGTTTACTGTGAAGGTAGTAAAAGTGACTTTAAAATATAGTGACTGAGTTCGTTCGTCGAGCTCTGTGATTTTGCAATTTAATGCGTAATACAAGCTAAGGATCTTTTAGTTCTGTCTGTCTGAAGATTGCATGCATAAAACTTAAGTAACAGATATTACTACTTTGTACTTTAATTAATTTGTGTTATATATATATATATATATATATATATATATATATATATATATATATTATATATATATGTATACATGTATGTATGTATGTATATATGTATATATAATCTATATCTATATCTATATCTATCTATCTATCTGTCTATCTATCTATCTATCTATCTATCTATCTATCTATCTATATATATATATATATATATATATATATATATATATATATATATATATATATATATATATATAATTGATAAATGGAGAAGCAACACGTAATCTACGCAATCTATTATGTAATTAGATCCAGTACCGATAACAACTTAGTCATTACTCAAAGTTTCACGGATTTCACAGATTTTCAGACATCAAGTCATCTCAGGTGTGAGTTATGTCTACGTTTTGATCTGTACTCGATCAAATTACATACATACATACATACATACATACATACATACATACATACATACATACATACATACATACATACATACATACATACATACAAATTTTGCTGTATGGTGAATATTCGAGTTGCCTAACTTAAAACTTATTGGAAGACATGTAGCTTCCAAGTTTGGTTTGCCTCCCCCACTCAGCAGTTTACATCGTATTTACAGCTACCTGTTTGTCTTATCAGTGCTAACAGTAAAAGTAGCTGGTATGTAAGTATTTCCGCTTCTGTATTCTGTGACTCTTTATGTTTGTTGGCCGCGTCTACCTTCCTATGTCTGCCTGTCCCAGTCTATCCCTCTGTCCACCTATCTCTGTGTCATTGTACACTGTCTCTTTGTCATTCCATCACTCTCCTTCTC
>LD343647.1:7904-19274 GCA_001465055.1 Ptychodera flava | reverse complement strand
ACACACACACACACACACACACACATATATATATATATATATATATATATATATATGAGTGTGTGTGTGTGTATGTGTGTGTGTCTGTCTGTATACTTCGATATATTGAGTATATATGATGTATATGTGTATCTATGTATGCACTATCTATCTATGTAATAATGTTATTATCTATCTGTCTGTTTGTCTATCTATCTATCTATCTATCTATCTATCTATCTATCTATCTATCTATCTATCTATCTATCTATCTATCTATCTATCTATCTATCTATGACTGGGCTTTGTAACTAGTCTTGTAACTTCAAGCTACAAGGCATGCCAGACTCGATCACATTGAAATGCGAGTAAGTAATCTGTAATCGATTGAATTGTGTAGGCGGTTGTAGCACACCAAAGGATACCAGTTATCATCCCGGCAGCTAAACAGGTGAAGGAAACCAAATATGCTTTGTACGGCTGAGCTGAAGATCCATAGCTGTTCCAACATTTCAATGTCTGCCGTACTTCTCACATTTTCCCGACTCTCTAGAAATCTTCGCCCGGATGTAACCTTTAAAGTGTACCGCTACCAAACTTTTCTTCTGCTCATCCTCGTTTCATCAGAGGTCGGGTCTACATCCGGGGAATAAATGTGAAACGTCAGCTAGGGACTTAGAAGTTATTAGGCATGACTGCCAATATACGAGTGTTCGAAACACCATTGAGCGCATTCATCACGTCAAACGAATTGATATTTGTATTTACTTGTTAAGACCGCCTTGTAGTTGTTTGCATGGTTTACTTCGACCACTGTGTTTAGTTTCCCAAAGTCGTCGCCTGGGCGCAGGGAGGGGTTATTCAACAATTGGCTTCTGAGCGTGGGCGAATGCAAAGTAATAGCAACCTTTACTCTTGTAGAACCATTCACATAAAAATGGTCAAAATTTTTGTCAAAATTTTTGAAAGATCTTAACTACATAGAACCACGGTGATCGGATCCCCGTGGTATAAACTCGACAGCCAGGGTGCCCATGAGAATAATAGTTTCGATAAATAAATAGTTCGCGAGAAACGCGATAAGTAATCGCGATACCCTTCAAAAAATTTGAAAATATAAAAGTTATTTAAAATTTGATTTTCTCAATCTAGGACTTTCATGGTACATCAAGTATCCATTCCAACTTGAGTGTGAAAAATAATCATTTTTACGCCTTCCTATTAATTATTCTATGGGACATTTTCCCGCCCACTGACAATATGGAACACTGGCCCCTCGTCTGCACGATAAGCTTGGCTGATTGCACCTGATGCAGAGATATTGTATCGGAAATATCTGCGAAAGATATCAAACGGCTATCACTTCTGTTACACTGAGACACAAGTGTCGTATTCCTCGTCAAACCTCTTCAGGAGGAAATTCAACGCCTGACATCATTTCGGAGCGAGTCTCTCTGCCCAGTGAGCGGAGAGTACAACTCTAACACGAACGGTCAACTTACATCCCGGTGTCGACGCTCAGAAGATTGCCTAGTGCGCCTGCTCATGTCAAAATATGTCAAGAAAAGTGACAGTGTTTCTGGAGTTTGTCATCAAAAACGATATCGTTTTCTTGACTAATATAAGTGAAAATCAAACTTAGAAGGCGCTCTTATTCACATTTTCTAAAAGTAATGGTCAGTGAAGATATCAACAGTTTTCAATTTCATTTGTTAGCAAACTCAGGCACAGACAGAGACAGACAAACACAGAGACAGACAGAAAGACATATTATGTGTATATATATATATATATATATATATATATATATATATATATATATATATATGCCTGTCTATCTATCTATCGATCTATCGATCTATCGATCTATCTATCTGTCTATCTATCTATCTATCTATCTATCTATCTATCTATCTATCTATCTATCTAAATATCTATCGATCTATCTTTTATCTATCTATATAATTATATCTATCTGTCTGTCTTTATGTATGTATGTATGTATGTATGTATGTATGTATGTATGTATGTATGTATGTATGTATGTATGACGGACAAAGGTTATCTTAACACGCTTTTACAAAGAAATGAAAACAACACGTGAACACACTACTCTTACTTCTGATTGGTTCATTCCGTCATCATTTAGTAGTGCTGTCTGTTGAATGTTGTATTGCAGCCGGAGATACGGAAGGCAGTTTCAGTCGATTGGTAACCTTACGTCACCATTCTTCCCTCTTGTAATTGTTTGAGAGATTGGGGAACAACACAGCACTTTCTCTCCCTCCCTACCTCCCTCCCTGCCTCCCCCCTCAATCTCTCTCTCCCTCTTTCTCTGGATGTCTTGTTTGGAGTCAGTACAAATATGAGAAGTTCCCTCCACAGAAAAAAAGCTGCCTCCACAGAAAGGAGTCCCTTCCACTGTGACAGAAAGCTCCTTCTAACTGAAAGAGTAGCCGGGGAGGATCACTCTTGACGATCGTGAACACCTATGACTGAACAATTTTGTGCATATTCTGGTGGTAATGACTAATGTTCTGGCTGTCACAGCAGCAGCATGTAGAAGATCGAAGAAGTTATTTAAAAATTACGGGGAATTTCATATTCTAAATTTTGATCTTGAACTCACGCGTTTTTTTTAAATGTCGTCCGTCACACACCGACGTTCGTAAAATCCATGCAAAAAGTATGATTTGCAAAAAAATGTAAAATTATGTTATGAAAGATATAAACTAATAACTTTTCTATGTCGTTTTTCATGCCTGCGCCATGTAGTAGATATTTGGTGACGAAGCATTTTTATTTTTTTGAGGACGGAAGTTGACATGCACCTGCTTTGGATACCACACCTACATTATGATAAGCAAGCCTGCCGTGAAACTGCAGAGCCATAGATACGATCTGAATCGACGACTTTGGCGCTATAATGACCCGATGTTAATATTCCCTGGAATACTAGCTGCAGACTTTAAAGTGACGCTTTAACATGTCAATGAATTCAAGATTTGCCACTTCGTTGACGTCACTGTTCGGACCCAAAAGAAGCGGAATTGCCTTCACCCACTCCAGGTGAACCAAGTCGATTTTTACTATTATAGCGCCCCCAACGGATCCAATTTTATCTTTTTAAGGGTTATCGCTCAGGGAGGACCCCAGTTTACATTTTCCATCACAGCGATCTCCTGTTTCCATCAAGGTTAGTGGGAGTCGGTGCCGCTTTGGTCTTAAGAATCCCGACAAACGTTACCATGGATACTGTGCCGCAATGGTGATGAGATTGCAATCTACAACGGGATGTATCATATTAAAATTTCCGAATTGTGTATCCCAAGAGTTCAGTTTCATATCCTGCATCTATATGCAGCTTTAATCGTAGATGGCGCTCCGTTCAACTTTCGCACACTCGTAATATTAATGCGAACGGAAAGTCTTAATGCAGACAATACAAAGTTGCCATATTTTGGCCCATAATCAGGAATTTAAAAACAGAGATTTTGCAGATTAGAATGACTAGCAGTTGGAGACCTGAGAGGCGAGTTACTCTCTGCTTTCAAAATAAATCTGTATCGGAAAAAGACCAGCTCATCAAATTTGTCACGGCTGTCTCAGCAGTCCGTATTATGCCTTGCTAAATTTAGTCATAATGCCCAATCAACAGAGGTAAGAAGCCAGACTTTAGTGATTTCCCAGTCATTCCTTTCGTTCTCCGTTTGTTTTTCGTTCCTTCTCAGTGAAAATTATTAGAATTACAATCAATTGAAAGATGCACTCTCTCTTTGGGCTGATGCATTAATACCGGCACTAATGAATATAAATGCGATTAAATCTATATTTCAGCGTTAACACAGGTGTGGTTGAAAGAGTATCGGGTTTGCGACGCCAGTTCTTCAAAATTCGTTTGATACTGAGCACCAAGACTGTGATAATGTGGGTATGCGCATCGTAAGCCTTCATTATCGTCAACGTCATACCAATGAGCCCCACCCTGTATTTACTATGACACTGTGTGGGTAACTTGAGCAACTTTATTTTCTCGAAAACGTTCTACTGTATCTGTAAATACGGTTGTCCCCTTATTCCAAACCCTGCACGATCGAACACTTAAAAAGTTGTGCGTAACATTGCCTCAATTATTAAACTTGTATGCGTGCAAACGATATCGTAATTTTGCACCACAGGGTCCCGCACGACAGGAAATGCTGCTTAACGACTAATTTGATTTAATCATATTTCTATGCCATGAAACATAACCTTTTTGTTATAATTTTTCTAAAAGCGGCAAGCCCCTCCCGCATTCTATATACATAAGTAGTAACTCGGGTTTATAAAATTCCCTCTACGTCGTTGTAAAACTTACACCTCCATTCATACAACCAACTAAATGGCTCTGATCCTTGCGCTGTAAATAACATTTCGTCCCCAGTTGACGGTCGTTCGTTCTCTTCAAATCCCTCAACGTGGCAAGGCTTTCATTCCCCGGGGTCTGTTACCCGACACTGCAGTTCTCGTAAACGGTGAAAGTTCATCTTTGACGCTAGTGTCATACACACTGCGCTGTCATGTTTTATCGACACATCGCTTGTCCGACGTTTATCTCTATTTTATCTGGATGTGAGCACAGTGAAATTCAGAACCCGAACTATTCTCTGCCTGTATTCTCGTAGTCTTTCAAGTTCCATTCCTCTCACAGCTCAGATCATAACTCCGCAGATACGGGAGAACCGAGCAGGAAAACCAGTCGCTTACACAAGCACGTAGTTTACGAACAGATTTAGGCCAGACGTATAAAACATAACTATCGTTACCAACTGATCAGCTGCAGAAATAAGCATCGCTCATCCTCCTAGTCGCTGTATACTCTAATTAACAAGACAGCTGTTTTAATGAAGTAGCTAATGAAGTTAGAAACCACTCGATCACAAAAAAATATGATTGATGTTTTCGCACTATTTCTTGATTGGTAGCAAGAAATAATGACTTTCCAAGGTACAGTTGATCTTCCTAAGCATTTCCGTTCAACCTGTTTACTGTAACCAAAGATGGAACTTTGAATATGTAGGCCTACATTTCTTGTCTCTTGCACAGTCTGACTTCAAGGCTATCACTAACATATCAAATATAGATGGAAAAACCCCAACAAACCAAAACGCAATAACATCATGCAATTGTCAACCGGTATTTGTTCAATTTGCATAAATAATTAGACTGGGATCTTCCCCCTATTATAATTTAATTTTTGCTATGCAGATTTGGGCGATGCTAACGCAGCCATTCCTTCTGCATTTCAAAATTCTTGTGTTATTTGTGGGGTTAAAATGTTTTAAAATCCTCATTTATTTGGACTTTGTGAACACAAAAACACGATTTTTTATATTTCAATCAAATCATTTTCAAAAGATTATTTTAGTGGAATATATAAACATCGTCAAGCACGCATTTAGGCCTACCATTGCCAGATTCGGTCGGAAATTTTCTAAAGTTATCGAAATTTTGATACAATCTGCTGCTTTTTGGTTGTGATAAATGTAGTTTGCAAGCCATGAACAAGCCGTTTAATAGATACACGCTCGTTAGATGTTGTTTTTAGCATGGTAATTCTGAAAAAGTGGGGTCTATCTCGACCTATCTTAACAGTCAAGTCCTGTCGCAAAAGAAAGAACTTGTTCAAATATCGTATGAGGGCGGGCTCCTTTCTGCCCGTCAATGTATCAAGTGTTTGTGACTTGAAAATCATGTCTTTTACTTTTAATAACCCGCCTTACGTTTCTTATAAAACGATTGAAGACATTCTATGATCATGATACGATTCTATGATCATGATATTGTTGAGTTTCAAAGGCAGGCCTGACTACTCTTCTGTCTCTTCTTCCGGTTTTCCCACAATACCATGCGTTTTATCAACAAACATGGCGGCTATTTCAAACTGAGTTTCACGGTGGTGCTTCGGTACGGTGTAGATCCTTGAAGGTAGATATTCTATTCATTTAAAACATTTTGGTGTTCCTACTTTAGTTGTAGACGTACCAAGAAATGAACTTGAACTAGTTGGTTGCCAATGCGACTATTATGAACGCCCCACTCGACTTTGTTGATTTGCTAATGTTAGTATGCGTTGAAATCGCTATCCCCTCGACCATATTGATTCATCGGCATTGACGAAACGCGAGTCGAGACAATCTCAGGCGCATGTTGCTGCAGTTCCGTAGCCCATGGCTTTTCCCGACGATGTGGTGTAATGAAAAAAACCTTTCCCACCACACAAAATCGCGGGGAAAGTTTGTAACAGAACTGCAGCACGGACGCTAAATTGTGAGGCAGCTTGCCATCGCGAAGGTCAGGTCCCAAGTCACAGTTTGAGCATAGGGTCTATGGTTAGAGTGTAGTCTTGAGAAGTTCAATACGTGTATCGGTACATGTATATAGAGGGCAAAAGTAGAAATTAATTGGCACTTAAGGCGTTTCGCATTGTAAAACATTTATTGGATTAGGCATTTAGTAGTAGCAAAAGGCTCTTGGAAAGCAATTTTATTTCACATTGAAAATTTTAGTCTCCAGTAATCCTCTGAGGATCATGTACAGGGAATGTTGTGCATTACAGATATAGCTACATAACTTGACCTATTGCACACTCACTTTTGTGACATCCAGTTCTCTGCTTCTTTCCCGAAACCATATGATATGCACAGACATACCGTGTAGTAGTTAAGGTTTGGAGTGAGGGAATGTCTGATATATGATGAGTGAATCTTTCAATCTAACGGCTGCTATGATTTTTCGTGTAGGTTTGACAAGATGGTGGTACATGTGAGAGTTTTGCTATGTGAACAGTGACGCGGATTTTTCAGCTTCTGAGATGAAGAAGCTATCACAGACATGGAGGCAGCAAAAGCCTCGCAATGTTGGAAGCCGTAGCAAAGCAGAAGACAATCCACCCAATGGCCATGGTAATCCAGGACCAGCTGGGTCTGGAAGTTTTAACAGAAAGGAGACAGCTGCGGAAAGTTCTGGAAGTTCAACGACACAATTCAGGAAGAGACTAGGTCAGCATACTGTCTACCGATATGTTTTGAAACCACAGTTTGCCCCTCCTGTCAGAAGAGAACCGGCCGATCTTGAAAATAAGAAGAGGAAAGTGATCAAAGCCGGTAGTGACCAGTTTTCTGCCAAACCAAGGCGTTCCCCCCGTTTACAGACCACTGGTGTTTCAAGATGTTTCCAGAACTCAGGAGTCCCACTTCAAGATGGCAAATTTCGCCAAAACAAAGAAAATGAACCACATGTCCAAGGTATGAAGACACAGCATGCTGAGCCAGATCACACTGCAAAACTCTCCATCAGTACTTTGTCAGACTTGGATGAGGATGTTTTGTTGGCAGCCAATCAGGGAGAAGCAGACTACATGGTTTCAGCCAATCAGGGAGAAGCGGACGTGCAAAGTATTTCACCTGAACACAGGACAGACAATCAGCATGCGACTAATGATTCTTTGAGAAACGAAACTCAAAAAAAAGGAAGTGGCGGGAAATTAAAAGTAAAAAGCCAGCCTGGAATATGTGAAAAAGGAATTAGACCGTCACAAAATCAAGTCAATAAAAGATCTGAGAACACAAACATGCCTGAGAAGCTAAATGAACAGAACAATCAGGATGAAATTTTGCAACTTGCAAGCAAAGGAGCTCAGTGTAAAATCCAAAGCCGTGATGCAAACAACAAGAATTCGTCAACCCCAGCCAGGAAACACACCATCTGCCAAAGGAAATGTGAACCGCCAAAAGACATCAAAACAACATCATCCTCAGTTGTGAAAGAAATAGCTCCAGTCACTAGAAATACAAAAACAACCAAACAATTGAAACTTACTTCTCAGAATTCCACGAATCAAATCAATTCTGAGAAAGGCACTGATGATAATTTCCTAGCTCCGGTCAATCCCAAACAGCTGTTTTCCAGTCTCTTGCTAAAGTCTCCCGATGGAGAACAGTCTAGTTATGTACACTGCGTAGACTCACAGAGTCCAGTTGGAAATGAAAGTGTCAGAAATGATACCCATCAGAGTACCAACATCAGAAACAGGGCCACAGAGGAAAATAGTGAAGACACTAGACACGTACCAGTACAGATAGAAAGACTTCCACAAGGTACTCTTTAGTATATTTACTCATTTGCTCATTTTACACCAGAGTGAGAATGTTTTTGTGTACAGGCCGTGCACATATTGCATACCCAGCATGCTTCATGCAGGCCAAACTCACAGATTGAAGTCAGGCCAAGCTTCATGCAGGCAAAGTAGCCCACAATACATTTTTCACAATACAATTGATAATCTTCAAACAAGCTTTTCTTACTGGACTTGAAGAAATCTTTACTGAGATTGGAAAGACTGTTTAAAGATGAAGCGAGTGTTACAGCGCCCTCATACTTCACACTTTCAACCTTTAGCCGTGTCTTTGCCGGAAGAGGCCAAATTTGTTCTTGATGTACTATATGATACCCTAAATGTATCATACACAGGTCATACTGCACTGTTCTTTGATAATATGGTACATATACATGTGTTGAAATTCCTCATCGAAATAAGTTGTTTTTTTACACAAAATTTTAGTCAATACATGTATGTACATTTCCTCAACTGTGGTTATGTGCGCTAAGTGAAAAGGATGCACACTTTTCCAATATTTTTTCATTTATAGCTGAGATCAGCCAAGCTGCACCAGACACCAATCAGCCTGCATCCTCACTGCAGTCCGCACCAGACAAACTCCTGCTGTCGTCATGGGGCCTGCCTTCCACAGTCCTGAAACGATACCATGACAACGGCATCACCCAGATGTTCGAATGGCAGGCCGAGTGTCTGAGTCAGGAGAGGGTGTTGTCTGGTGGTAACCTGGTCTACTCGGCTCCAACCAGCGCTGGTAAAACCATGGTTGCTGAACTGTTGATCCTCAAACGAGTGCTGGAAACCAAACAGAAAGCCATCGTCATTCTGCCGTTTGTCTCTGTCGCCAGGGAAAAGATGTTCTATTTACAAGTAAGTTAATGGTTCTGCCCTAGAAGACACAAAAGTTGCTGTCTTACACTTTTTAGCTCCACTGTCAGCGATGTGGAGCTTATCTAATAGGATGTTGTCCGTTGTCGTCCATGGTCTCTGGCATCCATCAACTTTTTGCACTCCAGGCTTCTTTAAAACCACTGGTCCAATTTCTATAATATTTGATTTAGAGGTACCCACGGGCAACCTTGTTCAGACTTAACAAAGTTATGATGAAATATGCAAATTTGTATTTTTGAGGCTATTTTTTCCATATTTGGTAAAAAAATCTTCATAACAGCTGGTCTGACAGCTTTGAATTTTGGCATACAGGACCCTAGGGATGCCATTATTGAGATTTGTTAAAATTATGATAAAATTGCTTCAAGCTACAAATTTTTAACCATAAAATCTTATCTATAGTACTGGCTATTCATAACTGCAAGTACATGTAAGGACAGATATTCTGATGATTGGTAACTTCAATCTATTGACTATACAGTATGTACTGTTTATAAATCACTGTTTAATCCTCTTTCTACCACTACCAGCCTCCTTAGACAAACCATAGAAATAAATACCACTGACTTGGGAGAAAGAGGATTAAACTCTAATGCCATGCAGAAATCCTAGAATGATTGATTGTCATGTGTGTGTTATAGAACCTATTGAATTGTACCTTTGTAACTTCAGAGTCAAGCAAGCAAAATGGCTTAGAACTTTCTGTAATCCTGCACCTCAACCCTTTCACCAATGGTATAGTCCATTTCCATTGTTTTAAATATGGAGGGTTGACTAGTGCACATGGAAATGGAGATGAAAAGGTTAATTCAATGTCCCAGTGTGTGAGAGGGACTCCACTATAATTTTCCACTTCTGTTTTTCACAGGTGGAAATTAGTACACTGACATTGTTTTTTACGGTTACCCCTTTCAGTGCTGGAGTTATTCCCATCAAAATTTTATCCCAACATTTTACAAATTTTCATGAATCTTTCCTGAATTTCTTTTATATGTTTTGACCTAATGGACAAACATTTCATTGGCTACAGTTTTTCAGCAAAATTTTGGTGAAAATCTGAAAAAAATGACTGTGGTATGTTTCATACATGTAAGGTGACAAAAATTGCCTTTGGCGCTCAAAGGGTTAAGCTTTCATGTACATTATTTTTTCTTCATTGTTTTGAATAGTGACTCAAAATATGAAAAAAAAATGTCTAACCTACAATGGAAAAATGACTAGGCTCTGAGTCATCGAACTGTCCCCTTTGCATTGATTCAATATAATGGGCTGCTTTCTGTTTATAACATAACAGAATATGTTCCAAGAAGCTGGTGTTCGTGTCGAAGGCTACATGGGTAATATATCACCTGCTGGTGGTTTCAATGCATTAGATGTGGCTGTCTGTACCATAGAGAAAGCTAACAGTCTGATTAATAGACTTCTGGAAGAGAATCAACTTAATCAACTTGGTGAGTCAAAATTTTGCCATTTTGGAAATGTCATCATACACATATACAGTATTGTTAAAATTTCTTGTGCAGTACATGTGCAGCATTATGTCAGACCAATTCACTGTTGACCTTTTGCATCCTGACCTCTGGCTGACCTTTGACATGACCTACTAAATAAATACATTAATCATTCAGTCTATTCATGGAGAACATTAATAACATGGTTGTTTTCAACTTTGTGTCCAATCTGTAATCAGTGGAAGTCTTATTACAAATGAAAATTTTGCTGAAATGAGATCAAACCGTTCTACCTCTGGACATAATCATGGTCCCTCCACAAGTGTATGTTGAAGGTTTCACTGTTGCCATTGTACAATTTTGTGGAGGTGCATGTACCATACCATAATATTCAGGATGGCAGGGTTAAATAAATCTTGAATCAAAATGATGTGTTCATGCATACATGTAGATATTTGGTCTCAAATTACATGTATGCATTGTTGTGCAGTTTTCATCAAAACTAAACAACATTGAAGTCATATTATCTGTATCGTCAATTCTAGAATACGTTTCTATTTGATGTTTATTTTCGTAACAGGTGTCATAGTTGTTGATGAGTTACACATGGTTGGTGATTCACACAGAGGCTACCTACTTGAACTGCTACTGACCAAAGTGAGATATGTCAGCAGTAAAGCCAGGCAGAGTAAAAACCAGGGAACGAATGAAAGGTTTGTACTGATTTTTAGAAAAGATAAAACCGCATTTTAGTTGTGATATTTTAGTAATTTGATTTTCCATTGTACAGTACAGTCAGAAAAGTTTCTTGACTGAAATATAATAATATGTACCATGCTTTGCCAACATGCAAATGAAAGTGCTAACATTTTGGTATGACAAAAGTCGGGG
>LD343642.1:299660-326798 GCA_001465055.1 Ptychodera flava | reverse complement strand
GAAGTTGTACATCTGGCTTGATCGCGGCGTCACCATATCTGCGTTCTCCCCGACACGCTGAGCCTGCCAGACGTCAACAAACGAGCTCGGAAGGGCAACACGTTTGAACAAAAATTAGCAGTTTTATGTGGCTATAACATCACTATTCATGTTTGTTTCTTCGTAAAACAACATTTTGCAACAAATATGAGCCTCCAACATGGAAATTTCCGAGGTAAAAATGGTCAAAAGTTACAAATAATGGCCAAGCGGTCCCCGACAACAATACTTCGTACTTAACACTGAATCTCATTAACGATCAAACTGACCTTCTGAATATGTACACTTTGCTCTTGCATGGTACGTTCTGAGTAATGATACAGAGAATTTTGAGGGTTTTTTGATACTAGTCCTGGTGAATGTTCTGGTAACGATGAAGATCACATTTTGGATTCTAGCCGAAGCCAACGGGAAAACACCAGACGATAAAAACAGTGTACGTTTAGCCATAGACGCTACAGAAAACTTTTGCTAGGTATCGAGGGTCTATTGTATGACCATGGAGGTAGTACTACCTCCATGGTATGACGCAGCTTAACAATAGACCCTCGAGGGTCTATGGCTTACCAGCGGTTCGGATAGTTTGCATAAAACAACAATAACTATTCATGAGCATTGTCAAAAATAGCCCAAGAACATGAAACAACAGTTCTGATACTTTAAAAAATCATTCGAAAAATAGTCTATTTGACCAAGACGAGAATATTTCCTCAAAGAGGGTAGTATTTGAAAAAAGGGAACCTAACTGTATAATATAAGCCTCCCTGGATATTTTCGCGTCTGACAAAACTTAGGAAATAAAAATGAATTATGAAAAATATAACTTATGTATACAAGTACAATATTTAAATATGAACTTTAAGCGGTAAATAGAGGTTTTGATGAAAGCATGCCCGGAGGCTTCTTTGATGTGAGATTTGGGGAGGCATAATTGTAATTTTTATGATATGTCTTCATAGGGCGCGAGAGTAAAACAGCAGTGCTCCTCATTTATTGGTGTTTAATTATATGTAGCAAATATACGAAAGATTAAGTGTTTTTTTTTCAATGAAGAATGCAGCCAGGCTTGGACGTCCTTTATAATCTCAGAGTTGAATGAGTTTTCTTGGACCATTGTGGAACAAAAGACTTGAATATGGATGTAATCATATTGTTTCCTTGTTCTATTTTTTTTGTCCTGAGCCAAATTGCCTAACAATTCTCAGGAATATTTAGCCAGCATTAGCCAAAGAGAGGTACTCATGAGCGTGTGTTGCAGTACATGCTACTCTTAGGACCTTTATTGTTGTCTGGGGTGTCGAAGAAACTTATTGAATTGACCACATTACGTCTCATTGAATTTGTATAAATTTTCGAACACAAGATATAATGTCAAAATATCAACTTTTTCCTCCTCGTGTTCCAACCGGTATAAAAGCACGATATCTCCAGTCAATGTGAGTGTATTAGTCTGTACGTCCTATAAAACCAGATCTTTGTAAAATGTAACCCGTGAGCCATCCTGCGCAGTGTTTTCGCTACTGGCGAAAAATTAATATCTTTACTCGCCCGTACACGCTCCCATTGTGTTTCAACGGAGCCGGCAAAATGAGTTTCCAAAGTAGCTTGCGGAAGGAAAGGCTGGAATCCGGATGTAATACCTCTGGCTTGCTTTTGCTGGCTGATATATCTCAAGAATCTCAACATCCAAAGTGGTGTGCTGTATTACAGTATGAGATACTTTAGAATCTTTCAAGCAACTGAATAATCTACCTGTCGTCTATTTGAGTTGTGACTTGTGTAAAGAAATGACTGATGAGGACACATCTAAATTCAAATGTTAACCTTTTTTGAAACACAAAATTTCAGAAAAACAGGTCTCCAAAAGCGCACAAAGAGGGCTTATTGACACTATCACTATGGGACGTCAGTTACAGATATTATAACGGGGCTCAGTTGTCCACGTTTTCATTGTTGACTGTTTGACCCGTTATTATTAACTTACATTTTTCCCAAACTGGCGAAATAAGACAAATCCCCTCCCGCCAATTGCATATTAGGAGGATTATGCAAATATAAGGGAACTACCAACCAACTCAGATACCTTGAACAATTGTTGTTCACATGGATTTTATAGTGGTTTGCTAGACCAGATCTTGCAAACATTCCCCATAAATGTACGTACCCGCCCCTCCGAGTTTGAACCACTCCCCAGTGCATGGAACATCCACACTGGGCTCCAAAACATACATTTAGATGTTCCACGATAAAAAGCGGGTGCGCATGTTTGAAACTGAGACAAATAGATGTAGAACTCTTAGAAGTAAGGACACTTTATGGTTGCATTGCTTGGTACTATTTTAAGTTTAAATGGACTATTTGCATATACAGGTGTATATATGATACATAAAGTAGAATTCTTGTTTCTATTAGAGTAACCTCAGCTTTGATGTGCGACAAAGGCTGGTCAGACCTACATTTGTTTGTTTATTTGTTTGTATGTTTGTTATTTATTCAACGTTCTATGATATTGTATGTTTGCTTGTTTATCTATTTGTTTATGTTTGTCTGGTTGTTTACTATTAACTTATGTATCTGTATGCTTGTTTGTGTGTTTATTTTTGTTGTTTTTTCCTGGTACCCCTGTGGACTGTCCGGCAGGCTAATGCAATAGAGTGGAGACAAAAGCCTTTTGACATAGTCCTGCTCACGGACATTGTCCATTAAACCATGGAGTTAACGAACGCCTGTGATTTATTGATCGAAATGTGTATTGTCATAGCATGGAGCTAAAAAAAGGATATGCGTTTTCACAGTCTTCGTAAGGGAGCGTTCAGTTATTACGGCCGGGGATGGGCCGGCCAAATCGGGGGGGGGGAGGGGGCAGGTAAAATTTGGAAACTGCAAAGGGGGTCATGTAATTTTTAAACAGCTCAGAGGGGGGGGAGGGTCACTTAATTTTCAAAAGTATCCGTCTCGTCAAAAAGCAGTTTCAGTGTTCAGAAATATTCTGGGAGATAAAAATGATTCGCTGCATCGTTTCATTCTCTGGAGTCGCATAACTATAAATCTGAACAAAAGTATAATCATCTGTCACATGAACATCTTGCCTTGGCAATTCTGAGGCTTGTTTTTTTTTGTAAATTGAGCTCACTGAGGGCAATGAACAATTCCTATTTCTTACATATTAGAGATATAACAAGTTTTATCAGGGAAATTGTTTAACAGTTACCTGTAGACTATTAGTACCATGAAAAGTTATAGGTGAAATTCCAATATCATTATTGTTGTCAACATCTGAACTTTCAAATACCCTATTTGAATCAAGTACATTTGTATCAATTATCAAACATCTATAAAAGCACAAATTACTTTAGTTTAGCATTGTAAAAAAAATAGTCATAGTTTTCCCATTGACTCCAATGTATAGTGAATCAGCATTTCGGTGAAATTCCAAGATCCAATTTCTTGCAAACATATCAACCTTTAACCATTCTTGTCTAAGTACTTTAAATTGAATTGTCAAATGTCTATAAATACACAGATTTAGATAGTTTTGTATTGGAAAAAAAAATAATTCATAGTTTCCACACAGACTACCATGTGTAGCGAATCAACATTCGGTGAAATTCTGTATCCAATTTCTTGCACAAATATCCATTTGTAACCACCCTAGTCTAATCGAGTACATTAATATTAATAATCGAGAATACATAAATACACAGGTTTACCTATTTTTGTATTGGAAAAAAATTATTCAGTTTCCTCATACATTTCTTGTATAGTGAATCAACATTATCAACAGCTGATTATCAATTAAGTCCAAATAACAAATTTTGTACATGTATACACAGTTGCGCAAATTTATTGCGAACCACCTGTAAAATTTCTGTCCGATCCCTTTTAGGGGTAATTTCAACATTATAGCAAATCAGAAGGGGAAATTTTAACATTAACACCTTGTGAGTTTGTAAGGAGGGTCATTTAAAAAAATATTTTAATTTTGTGTTATTATGAGATTTTGAACATTTCATTCACTCCATGAACTTGAAATAAATGGTTTTATACATTGATTTTAAGTGATTTTCGTGAAAAACAGTGAATTTTCATAGTGGGGTTGTAGCAAATCAGGCATGGTGACCCCATGATCTATTTTTACTTACTTTTTCATTGTAATATACCAGAATTCAAATATGCCTACTTTACAATATGGCAATAGTTTCATTTTTTCCGATCACACATCCTCAAGCAAACAATGTTGCAATATATTTTCTCAGTATTTTTGCTTGTTATATCAACTTCAATCTCTTGTTTTACATTTTATCATATTCAGTATATTCAGCTTATCAACATAAGCTGTACATGCATGTGTTATGTACACTTACATTGCTCCGTTAAGTTGCATTTCAGGCTAGCCATAAATTGATATATCAATATACACACTGCTGCATATTCATACTCAGGCTGTGTAAACAAACTTAAAGCGTTTCAACATCATTAAAAAATAAGTGTAAAAATGACATTGACACACAAAACGATGTTGAGAAAAAAATACTGAGTTTAACATATCCACTCACATCTTGTTCACTCTCTTGGACAATGTATGATTGTAAAATGACAAATACAGGTAGACATATAGGAATAGCAGTATACACGTACCAACATACATGGAGATACACTTTTTTGTGTATCATAGTCAACACATATATTGTGAACATTGATACACCTATTTTCCCTTTGGCCATTGTTTACTTATAACTGTCAAGTCTCCTTGTCTACCATGTGATGCTCTCTGGCCTGATCTAGTATATAAGTATGGTTCACTACATGTCATGAGCGTCATATGGCACAATTACTGTTCTTCAGCTACATCAGTGTCAGAGCTATCTCTGTCACTGTCAGTATGCAATGACAGTGACACTGCCCGCAGGCAGTCGTCCCGGCGGTGGCAGTCCCCGGGTTGGTGGGTACCCATGCTTGTTACCCAAGTTTGAAAAGTACCCCCTTTCCTAGAATATTTCTGAGAAAAACACCCCCTATTTGTGGCAAATCTGGGAGAAATTAGCTGTAAAAAACATACCCTTATTTTCGAAATCTAGGAGGTTAGTATGTTGACTTCCAGGGTTGACCCTGGAGGTTGACTTTGTATACATGTACATACATCACAAATGTTTGTCCTCACCTGATTTTAGTCACATTCATACACAATCATCTTCCTTATCCGTTTCTTTGTGAGTGAGACTAGGCCAGATTTAATGTCCTAGGGAGATTTATATGAAAGGACTACCCCTAATCTCGGAGGTTACACTGAAAAAGTACCCCTTTTTCTCGATTTCACGGACCTAGAATCTCCGAAATGACTGAAGAAAAACACCCCCTTTTCCGTGAATTTGGTAACGCGCATGGGTACCCACCAACCCGGGGACTGCCACCACCGGGGCAGTCGTAGGGCAGTAGTTGTAAATTTTGAGAACATTTTTGTTCTGTTTATCGACTGCACACTACATACCCCTATAGCATGTTGAACTGCCCCGAATACACCTGTGTGTGTGTAGTATGCATTCGTATCAGTGACAAGTGTGGACTCTAATTCAATTATCAACAATAGTGTCTGAATACATATACAAGCTTTGTCGACAAATCGAATATCGTATGCTGTAAGGAGACAGCAAGAAACTGTATTTGATACATTGCATAGAAATATTGAAAAAAATTTCAACAGTTGCAGCTTTTTAAGTTCTGTCCTGTTACTAGGTCTCCTTGTTCTTTTTCTTAAAATTCAATGGAATTCATGAAATACGATAAAATTATTCAAAATTAGTTTAATAATTGCTAACATTAGAACTGTTGGACGACGTCAAATGTTTGTCATTTTTCATCGAATTACCTACCAAATGAGGGAACTGAAAATTTAAAAATATAGGGAACCAAAACATTTTTAGATTCCTCTTACACCTAGAGCAAAACCTTCAAGTCGCTCCTCTACTACCTCCCGGAATTTTCAAATCCCCACTTAATTTCTCAAGTCCCCCTCACCATTATTTGTGAATGCAGCCTTAAAGTTACAAGCATTTGCAGATGCTAAGCACGATCTAGTGAACTCTGCCCTTACACTCATTTAAAGGCGTGGGTTGTTTTGCCTGATCTCAAAATAACCATCTCGAAGAAAAACAGGTGCAGCCAACGGAGCTATCGAAAAAGCTATTCCGGAAGCATTTTTTGAGGGCAGGGGAAATTTTAATTTTACTAGGGCAGGGGACATATTTTTAGGTGGCAGGGGAGCAAATTTTAGTTTTTTTTGTCGGGCAGGGCAGATATTGATTGATTGTCCTGGGGACAGGGCTTGGCGAAAACCGAGGAGAGGGGAAGCTACTTTTAAAACGGGGACAGGGAAATTTCAGCCATGGTGTTTCTGGGGATGGGGACACAGGGCAAGTACTTGTACCTTTTAAAGGTTACTCAGACTACTTAGCCTATCGATTGACCCATCATCTCACTCTATGTACTGCGAGATGGAAACCAAATAGAAGGCCACTGCAGTATGTTTCTGCAGGGGAATGTTAATTTTCAGGGGAATTTTTTCTCAGGGCAGGGGAAAATCGACAGGTTTTTTTATCACGGTAGCTTCATGTCGGCAGGGGAAATGGAATGACAAAATTTCGAAGGGAATTTTTTCCAGGGCAGGGGAACCGGCAAGTTTTTCTTTCGCCACAGGGCAGGGGAGCTTCAAACGTTCACAGTGGGGAGGGGAACAGGCAAAAATATGTGGGGAGCGGGTAAAAATGAATTTTGAGTGCGGCAGGGTAAGTCGAAAAATTTTCAGTGGGAGGGCAAATTATGAACAGCTAATTAATTACCCTCTTGACTTAAAATTAGTCAGTTCACATTCCTTGTCATGTACAATATATCTTATCATATTAAGGACCCCTTTAAAAGTGCATTGTTCGTTGGCTGCACCTGGAAAAACAGGCTCACACAGTTATACTCTGTAAATGCCAACTATACAATAATGCAAGATGCGAGGACATGAATCATTACACATTGATCGAGAATCGCCAGCATGGAATTTTCATACTGAAACAACACTTATTAATATACTTTGCATAAATGAATACTAATCAACCTCGCATCTTGCACAGAGAGATGCCGACTGGAACTAATACAAGGACTGTAGATTACTTTACTTTACTTTATTGCTCAACAACACACTCAAGGAGTGCAGTAAGGCAAAAATTACAAGATTGAGCATGAGGGTTACAGCGGACTTATTTTTGTAACTAACTTTTGGTGTCGATGGTCTTATGTATGTGTGCTCCTTACTTGACTATATATATATATATATATATATATATATATATATATATATATATATATATATATATATATATATATATATATATATATAATATTCGGGTCGAAGCTTACTGTCCAGTGATAATAACATAAGAACATAAGAAAGTATTAAAAGTGAAAAGTAAAGTGAAACCGTGGATTCTATTAAGTCTTTACATTACATGAGTCTCAGGCATGTCGACTGTAGTTTACAATGTCTATCATTTAATGTCCTGTGGGTTCTTCATGAAATAATGAGAACTTTTCCTTTGCAATGTAACTTGAAACATTTAATTAAAACGCATGTAGCACATGTGCCATCCGTCTGGCCATCCGTGAGTGCTTATGTGACTGCAGCGCCCGCTATCAATGCAATTTTGTAATGGGGAAACTCAATTTGAGGGATCCCCCTATAGGCAGCTAATGCTAACATGCATAAATCAAGCGTTCAACCGAAGCGTTTGTACTGCGTGTTCGACATCCACAGTGTGGTCCCTTTCCTCTGTAATCGCCTGAAAACGCCTTGAAGTTGTTTCCTTGTGGTGTTTACTCGTCTTCAAACGATCGTTATGAGCTATAGCCGTGGGCCGCCAGAAATAGAGGGAATGCATTCCCTTAAAGTGGACAATTTGACTTACCGAACAACCCCAGACGATTTACGACGCTGTTTCGAGAAGTATGGCGATGTCGGAGATGTCTATATTCCACGAGATCGCTTCACCCGCGAAAGCCGAGGGTTTGCGTTTGTGAGGTAACGAGATGTAAAACAAGTCTTTATCTCTTTATACCCGATATCATGCCATTTTACGATGGTTTTGTTCGGAATGAATGCTCCCTGTAACGCTATCAGAAGACAGAGTTGTATTTTCGACGTCTTACTTTCGTCTGACCCACGCTGCGTCGTCGCATGGCTTCGTGTCATGGCGGCCTTTCAGGCAAGGCAGCCATTGTTGGTGCATGCTGTGATTCTACCCGCGCCATATCACAGTGCATTATGAATATTTTGGCGGGATATACGTTATGACGTCTACTTTCAGCGCTGTGACAAGTAATTCATTGATTCGGTCAGAGAATGTTAGACAATCACAACAGCAAGGGCTATTTCTCGTAATCAAGTATTTGATGTTTCATTTTGTAATTATGTTCTCTTTTTGAATTGTTCATTTGAAGTATGCAGCTCACTGCTCAGAACGAATTTCGCAGGTCGATTCGATTCGCTTGAAACCCTAAAAGAGACTCCTTGTGACCGTGTTCAGACAGTGTTTAAACCTGTTAGACACAAGTTGTAATGTATTCATGTTATGAAAAATAACAAAATCCTTGTTCAGGTTGCGGGAAGTGAAGAAGCCCTCGTCATTTACTCAGTTCCGTGGCGTCCCCTTCTTTGTACGACTTCCAAACTTCAGAAACTTTCCGACCTTTGCTGTTGTTCGACACAGTGCTGCTGTCGTTAATACACTTTGCAGTGAACTAGTATATCTGTGAATGATTACGATGTTCGTTTTGCTGAAGAACACAAAATTATCATTTGTGAATCTCTCTTGGCTTTGGGCTCTCGATTTGTTATAAACATAACAAGAATGAAATGGCTTCCTCTCATTGTACCAGATATGTGCAACGATTACAAGTCGATCAAAAAATGAAAACGCTTTTTGGTTACTCAGGAATTCAACAACTTTGACAGTAATTTCATTGTCATGCGTTATTGATAGTGTTGTTCCAAGAACTGCTCTCCATATTCTCTCCCTGTGATCATACAACCTTGTTGTGCTAAAAAACACCAGCAGATTCAGCATCTTTTCATAATGTCATGTTTTTCTTCTCAATTGTGTCTCAACGTGATAGCACCACAACAGTTTGTTCTTGTCTTCAGTGGAGTAGTCAGTTGAAGATAACGTGGCAGTTCACTCAAATCTGGCAATGCTACTGGCAATACCAGTGCAGTGGAAAGAAGACAATACCTCAAAGAGGAAGTTACCTAAAAAATCTCAGCTGCCAATGATGGTGATAGCAGTTGGTTACTGATGTCTGTACCAGCCTTTGGTTAGCAATATGTAGAATATTCTCAGTGATAAAATCTATCATAAAATGTCCTTCCATTCAGATTCTATGATAAACGAGATGCAGAGGACGCGTTGGATTCAATGGATGGTGCCATATTAGATGGTAGGGAACTCAGAGTACAGATGGCTCGTTATGGGAGGCCCTCAGATCCACGCAGACCGCCACCAAGAAATAGATACTACGGAGGTGGTGGTGGAGGAGGAGGATATGGTGGTAGTAGTTACGGAAGACGTCGTCCGAGGTATGTCTCTTATGAGTTCTGTTCAAGTTTATTGGAACAGTCAATACTTTTTCACCTTGTAGGAGTGACTTAAATTGTAACGAGATAAGATTTATCACTTTGGTTTAAATCACATACACCATAGACTCTTTCGTTTTATGTCCAGGACATAGGTTTCCGTATTCTTTTGGGTGCTCTGCCCCAAAATGATACTTGAAACAATGAGTTTGGTGGGTTTGCTAGAATAAAACCCCATGGCTTAAGAACCACACTGTGTTTACCCAAATAAATATTGTAATGTCATCATGCAACAGTAATATGAAACTGTTGTTAATGTCTGAAATCTGACAGTATAACGATGTATTTGCTTCTTTCAGGTCATATTCAAGGTCAAGATCCCGATCTCCAGTCCGTCGTAGCAGACGCTATTCTCGCAGCAGATCCCGGTCTCGTAGCCGTGATTATCGTCGTAGCAACAGTGGTAGCAGGTCAAGGTCACCACGCAGGTCTCGTTCCAGATCCAGGTCTCCACGTCCATCTCGCTCACCGAAATCGTTCTCACGTTCACGTTCCAAATCTTGCACTCCAGTGAAGTCACCGGGTGGCTCCAAGTCAAGATCAGTGTCAAAGTCCCGATCAAGGTCACCGTAACATGGCATGGATTAGTGTAGATGAAAGTGTGGATTGACCATCAGCGGAAGGAGTCAACTGTCAAACATGAAGAAGACGGTTGCCTTTTATTTTCAGGTGCAGAGAGATATGTGAATATAGTATGCAGGACTCAGGACTTGAAGTTCACAGCCAGTTGCATAGCCTTGAGCAGTAGACCAAATTATTAAAAGGTTAATTTTCAAATTTCAATTCATCCCTCTACCTTTGTCATTTATAAACTCTCATTGTTAGGAACATTATATCATGGTTAGGATTTTATGGTAGTAATATGCTAATACATGTAATAACTTCATATTGTACCAATTATGTAGGCTACTGCCTCACTTGCAAAGAAGATAATTTCAAACTGTACCAGTGTTTGCATTCCAACCTGGAACTCTAAGAACACAATGCCTGCCACGTAACATTTTTTAGAGTAGAACATTAAAAGTTTCCTTTATGCGTTGTTTATGTAAGTCTTCCCACAGGTGATGAAAATGTAACAATTGTGATAAGTCCATACTTCGTTCATGTGAAAAGAGTTTTCTTGTTTTGTCCCCACTTTTTGTACTTGCGGCCGTAATAAAGCTTTTACGATTTTTATTGCGAGTGTGGAGACTAACATGTATACCTTACTGTTGTTTCCCCTACCATTAGGAGCAGTAAGCTGTTCTGTAAGCTGTCACATAAAGGCAGTAGAGCATGTCTGTCATTGGTTGCTGATAGCTGAATGCAGTGTTGAGGTGGCAGTGCTCCTGTTACTGACATGAAAAAAAGCTGTTCAGCTTGGGTTGCTGTTGCCCTGTTCTCTGACGCAGTTCAGTGGGAGAAAAGAGAGAGAGAGTTGCAGGAGAAAATTTTCGGACTTACTGAAAACTTCCAGTAACCAGAATACCAGAAAAAGCTGAAATCTACACCACTTTTATGTTCCTGCTTTGCAGAGGGGTTCGGCAGACAAGATGTTCCTGTAGGAAAAAAAAAGAAAAAAAATGCTGCAATTTCTTTTCAGGTTCAAAAATATGCAGTTCAAAGTCACGTGGGATGGGTCCTGTATTTTCGTTGGTTTGGCTTTATGAAACAAAAACAGTTTTGAAACCAGTCCCAAATGTTGGAACACCAATTTAGATTATTACAAAAAACAGCTTGCCTTTACTATATTAGCAAATTGCAACAGTATTATTCAAAATAGTAGTCTCACGTGTGCTGGGCTTTAACACATGCGAGTTTAGTGTGGCTGGACACATCCAAATTATACTTTGACCTGATCATTTGCAGTTTTTTTTTTGTACTTGAAATATGATAATTTCTCTGTCACTCCTCAAAGAAGTATTTTGTGTTCTCTGAGAGCTTTGATGAGGTAGCAGTTCAGACCATTAAATGGTCGTGGATAGGCAATTTTTAGAGATCAAACCAGCAGTTCACTTTGTGTCCAAAGACCAGCACACTTGGGGATGATCATTGCATTCGGTGAAAGACCAGACTGGAAGATACAACATCTGAAGTATTTCTGTTGGAAATTTTTGACTGGTTTGGTCAATGTGTTGTCGTTGCATGCAAATCTGATAACGGTATTGGCTATGAGACAAACTACTATCAGTAAACAAATTACTGTAAAAGTCAATATTACAGGAAACTTTTGATGAAGCAAGTTGATCTTAACTGCACCTGAATTTTAAAAGTGTGTAAATAGATGCATGCATGAGTAACAATCTTTTTCTAAAGGAAGATTGCATGAGAGGTTGAAAAATGCACAGTACTGGTTGTTAACGTGTTTAAATGGATGTTGTCCATTTATTTGTGCCAATGGTAAGGAGTTACATGCCAAAGAAACACCAGTGGCATAAAATGTGTTATGGTAATTTGTTAAGAGAGCATGCTGTCCTGTTCTTCAACCTCGGTTTTTAGTCCAGTCAAACCAAGATCAATTGACCAGCATGTGTACTCACAATGCAATGGTAAAAACCAGTGAAATCCTCTTCCTGGAAAAGATCCAGGACTCTTGTGTCATACTAAAAACAACAGATTCCTACGTGTAAACAATGCTATTGCCTGTTACTGGTATAGCATGGAGCCGGTAGGCTGTAGGTTAAACTTGTCATTGTAAGGGCAACTGTGTAATGGCTCGACCATAAACCAGAAGATTGCAGAACTTGACACCATTGTGGTGATGTGGTAAGTTGATTTTGGACACTTGCTGAAGTCCATGTGGTACTTTGCATGGTTCACATGGTACATGTATATATGGTCAAACTTTGATCTTGAAGAACAAAGGTACGGTAAGTAATGCTGCAGAAAAATTTATCCATGGCTGACTACATTGACGTGATCCAATCCTGATGTCAGACATCCTGTGACGGTGGAATGCAAATTTTTGATTTTGTAACTTGGCAATTTATCTTCGATTTCATTTTACAGTCTTCTGGTGGATGCTAAGACTTATTAATGAAGACTGTGGACTTTGTATGACCTTCAGATTATCAGTTTATCAATTCTAACTCCAAAGTGTTTTTGTGTTTTCTCAGGAAGCTGTAGCTTTGATTTGTGGGCCTGTGCAGCTTGTCACAAAGTGGTGCTGATAGCAATGGAAAGATTTTGTGGTAGAGATTGAAAATGATGTGAAAGCTCTTCATGACTGGCAGATCCAGTACTGTCAGATGAATTACATGGTGTCAGTCATTCCAAATATCTCTCCAAATGAAAGTCTGTCAACCGGGGGGACTGGTGAAACTGTAGTATAAACATTTTGATAGTTCTCCATGTAACTTGCATGTTTGGATTTTTTGTACTGATGCTTTTAGATGGAGGTAGGATACTTCCCAGGTAGAAGGATGACATGAAGTTTGTGAAGTCTAAATTATTAACAACCCCCCATCCCTATCAAGTATCAGGAAATATCCAATCTGTAGCTATAAATGGAAGACCTTTGCAAGTAGAACTTCTGTGTAGACAATTTTCAATGCCTTAGAAATCTATAACATCTCTTCTAAAGTAAAATTTCTACATGAGCAACTCCGTTACAGGGCTTGTTTATTGTAGGTGTAAGAGATGTGGACATTAATTGGTTTGCTTCAATGCAATAGTTTTCCCATGTAAATTTGTTTGGATCCACTGGATGATAGACAGCCAACTCAATATTTCATAGCAATTGTCCAAGAGGTTAGGATGTAATAAAAGTTATCATTTGTAGCAAAAACTATACACTATACAGACAGAGAATATTTACAAGGCATAGTATATTCAGCCATTATTTTGTCAATATAGTTTGATGTTAGAATGTTTAGCTCAAGAGAAACCCAGTTTGGAGGCAACAGAATCAGTACCAAATCATGACACCTTTGAAATTGTGTGATGTATCTGCAAGTAGGATCATACTCAATAGGTATCATGTACATCAACATTTGTGTTTGTATTTACAGAGCGTGAAATGTGGAATTGATATGGTGACTGGTCTGATGATTCTAATCTCTATCCTGATTTGAAAACGTTGAACAGCCTCAGCAGAGGATGGTACATGAATATTTTGCGTATAACCAAACTTTTCCCTTTCATTCATGAAACCAGAGTGGCTTTCCAATAAAAAGTAATGAGTTCACAGAAATACATTGTTGGTTTTGCCTTCGTTATGTGGTTTGAGAGTAAATGTGTATGAAAGACAAGTGCCTGTATTGTATTGTATTGCAGTGTGTTTGGTATTCCTTTGGAAAGTTTCTTGATAATGTGGATCAAGTGAAAGATTTGACAACACCCAAAGACTTGTGAAGGTGAATTTTGCCAGTTCTGCACTCCAGTGGAATTGATGTGTGTAATATTTCCAAAATTTGCTTTTTCATGATTTTGCACAAAAGGTAGACTTTAAAATGACAAACCAAAGCTCTTCTTGCTTGTTAGATGCACTCTTCCCTGATTCCCTGGAAGTTTGTCCACACCCCCATTTGATAACAATTGGTTTGGGCTAAACCATGGCAGTGATGATTACTACCAGTTCCAATCAGCTTTTTTTGTGTTACTGCTGGTGCTTCAGGACAATGCCACTGCCAGAGTTGCCAGCACCATTTCACAAGTGGTATAGGCACAAACTGAAGTCAAATCACAATACAGTGCCATAATTACAAGGAGTCTGTGTTTTGTGTATGGTGATTTGACGTCATCAGTTGTGGCTATACCACTTGTAAAATGATGCCGAGTTGCCTGTCCAGATCCCAGCTAGGGTGAAGTAAGAGCCTTGCTTGCAGCTGCATGACTTTCTTGTTGATGAACCCTACCTGTTCTCAGAAACTGTTGAATGCCATGCAAATATGAAGCAAAGTCATGTTCACAAGTCTTGAAGCTCTCCAGTCACTACCACAGGGCTACAAGGCATTTATCATAACAAAAGTTAAAAAAATTTATGATTATGAATATTGTTGATAAACTGGCTTGGTCAACTTCTGCAACTTTGAGGTTGCCTGCTTGTCCTCTTCCAAGATTTTACAAGTGTGCCCAATGTGCTGATGCCGCACAGCTTTAGGCAGACAATGCAGAGACAGATCTGTGAAATGTGAAAACTACTCGACCGATGGGAAGATACAAATAATTTCAGGTGTTTTATCGTAACTCGAAGTATTTTTGCAAGTAAATATACTGTTTAAATTATTTAAGTTATTAAAAATAACTTTGCAACCACCTTTAGTACTCCCACCCTGTGGTTTTCTCCACATTCCACAAGGAAATCTCTCTTCCCGTCTCCTCATCCCCCCCCCCTAAAAAAAAACAACACACACAAAACAAAATCCCATTGTCTTCTACATAGTCAAAGTTATTTCTATGCCGGATATGATATTCTCTTCCCCTCATGTCAGCAAAGTCCTGAAAACACCTAAATGAACACCCTGTTATACGAAATCCTTTTCCTTTTTTTTTGTTTCAAGTTGCATGATGCATGCACAAAATTCACCAATATGTATGAGTCACGAAATGATTTTACATTATTATCTTGTAAACAGAGACAAGTGAATATTCCAATTGGAAAAGTTCTGTTTGTTTCATTACTTAATGCAAAGAAATGCAAATCAATGAAAAGAAATCAAAATGCAGCTTCCACATAATAATTATGTATATGCTATAGAAGTGTCTAATGTTTCAAAAGTTTATGTGACATATTGGTTCAAATTCAGGGTATGGCTATTCAGTTTGGAAAGCAGCTTCTATTTGGATATTGACAGGTGTGTCTTGTAACATGCTTTGAAAGACAGAAATCATGAATTGAGGGTACTATTATTGCAATAAGACATTTATTAGTATGTCTAATTATTACAAATTCTTGCACCCTTGTTCAACTCTTGTCACATTGCATTGCAACTATTGTACGTTGACTTGTTAGAAATTGAAAAAAGGGTAGTTCTAGAAACATTCAATATTGGTATTAGTACCAGAAACACTATATGTACAACTAATTATTTTTATAACAAGTCATCACAAACCTGGCACATCATAATATAACAACAATTAATTGAAACGGCAGTAAATCCAGTGCAGGTTATGTAGACAAGATGTATTGAGTTTTCAAGGTGTGATGAGAAACTGTTGCAGAGCACAACAAGGGAATAATGCTATTTAATGTTTCAAATTGAAAGATGTTACGAAAATAAGGTGCCTTAAGGGCGCACCAACATTGAAAGATCTCAAAAATGTGTGCGCTTTAAAGATATTTTATAATATTCATGGGGCACGCCAAGTATTTACAGTCCGTGCATTATTTTTTACTTCATATCTACTGGCAAACATTTTAATTTTTCTGCCACCCTTGGCTTGATTTTTTAGAAGGCAACTGCTCGGAACCTTTGTTTTCCCGAAATCTTCCAGGTCTCCCCCAGGTTATCAAATGGTCCACCCTTTAGTGATAATCTTCATTGCGTTAAGGAGTCCGAATTTTCCTGTACAGTCACCTAGCGGGTCATTCAATATGGCGGAAGAAATAGGTAGGTGTTGTAATCAATTGCGCAACTTCACTGGAAGGTAATTGAATTGCTTCACTTAGCACGAAGAGGTGTTTGCATCAGATATATTACTTCGGCACAATGCTAGTCATACTGTTTCATGAATTTTGCATGTGCCTGGTATCCTCAAGGAATAATCAGCCATGCCATAGTAATGCCACTTCCGCATTGCACCAACGACAAATTATGTTACCTATCCACATTTATCCGCCGTTCAAAATTATAAGGGGACTCACGAACAATGAGTCCACGGTATTTGTTTCGTTTTCTGTAGTTTTTAAATGCAAAGTCAGCAGGAGTGAAAGAAAAGGCTCCAAATGCCATGTGCCGATTTGCGTTTGTACGTGTGCATATCGATATGGGGTCGATATGTCTTCAGCAAACGTGCGAGAGTCCAGTGATAAAATCAGAGTTCGCACAGCCAGGCAAGATATTGCTTGCACTTGCTGGGGACACCCAAGTCATGCCAGTTTGGCTTGGCCGAGGCATCTCGATATCAAGAAAGAGCGCCCTCTCATCAAAGGTCCAATACTCGGGAAATATTAATTCTATTTATTGAATTTAAACGGAATTGATGCATAGTCGGATATCAGTTATAGAAGAAAGACAATGATGGAGCTTTATGGTAATATCGTTCATGTTTTAAAATTATATTGTTAATGTATAATGCCAAGACGAATCAATGAGTCAAATGCACCTCTATCAGACATCTCATTCTTGAGAAGTCTTGGCTTTCAGTATGTTACTGTTATCTTCTGATTTTCAGAAGACAATTTATTTTCAACATGGCCAATGGCTGATTGTTTGTCTGATGAAGTCCCCTCTCAATCTTTACAGTTTCATGTTTGTACTTGAACTTAAAAATTGGGAAAAGCCCAATGCTTTACACTTACTTGACTTGTGGTGAAATGCATGCATGCTAGCTGCAATAATTGTAGCCTTGGTTGGCCATGATAGAAGGCCAAGCCCCATGGCCTACCAAGGCTAAATTATTGCAGCTACATGCATGCATGAGATATGGGTGTAAACAAAACAACCCTCTTCAAACGTTTGTATGGTCTGCAGAAGGACAGGTGCAATTGAACATTTTACATGTTATCAAAGGTTGAAAAGATCATACATTTAGCACCTAGGTGCTTTATCTCAATTCCAAAGTATCAATGCTATCGTAAGGGTCTGCCTGCATGTACAGAGAATTTGTGAAGCATTTAAAATAGAAAATGTCTGTTTCTTACAAAGTCTAGCCAGATTTATGTTGATCTCATTGATCCTAAGACTTTGGGGAGAATTGATAATACATGTATGTAAACAAAGACTGCATTGCATCACTTGACCCGGTGCAGAGAGAACAGCGCCCTCAGTAGAGAAGGATGTGTTGTCTGTGAATCGAAAGTGATTGTGGTTGTCATGATTGTGTTGCTGATTTTGAATGACTTAACGTGAAAAAGGATCAAAAAAGAAACAAGTTTGATTTTACTTCACATTGCATCACAGTGAGAAATTTGTGAACCTTTTCCAAACAGAAAGATCTTTCTTTTACACTGGTCAACAGATGGCAAAATGGACTTACCTGCCAAGGAATGTGAAACTAAGGAGAAAGGAGCTAGTGGCGATGGTGAAAGTACTAAAATGGACACTAGTGATCACGGAGGAGATGACTCCAAATCCACTGAACAAACTGTGACAGATACAAACTTAGCAAATAATGCTGAGAAATCAGAACAATCTGAGCACGTTGAGCAGATTGAAGCGTCGACAAAATCAACGGACGTCAGCGATTTCAAAGCAATTGCCCCAGCGGCTCCAACAACTGAAAGTACAACGCCCAAAGAAACCGTAGACTTTAAGATTGTTTATAACAAACAGAAACACGATGTTACATTTGGTCTTGATGAGACAGTCGCCACTTTGAAATTACATATCCAAACACTGACGGGTAAGTTGTTCATTGCCTCACCAAGGGAGGCCAGAGATTGAAGACAAGGATGCGTGAACTCTGAACTCTGAAGTTCTCCGATATAACACTGATCTAGAAACTATCTATTAGAATGACGAAATTATTGGTGTACAAAGTATCTATTGAACAGGACAGAATGATTTTTGCAAACTTACTATTAAACAAGCGATTACGTTTGTTTACATTTATCATCTTTATGCACCAATGGTTCCTGTGGCCTTGTTCAGACAATATATAATGGAAACTATATGTGTTTTAACTTGGTAAATATGATATTCTACTGAATGATATCATACCAAAGATTTCCTTTCACACAAGCAAATTTATGTGTCACGTATACTTTATAGGGGCCATCAGAGTGTCTAGTCGTCCTCATCCACTCTGATTATTCTCGGATCAAATTTGAAATAGAACACTCTGCAAGTGCAGATTTTGAAATAAATCATATGTGCTCAAAATTATTCAATATTTGCATTAATGAAGTTTCACTTTCTTTCAATATACAGGATCAAAGCACTTTATTATGTAATTCTCCTGTAAGATGTCTTCGTTTTCATGTTTTGTTCCGTAGTACTGAAACCTCAGTATGTCAAGAAAATACCAAGTCAGCCGAATATTTATTTGAATTTAATTATTCTCAAGTTAATACAGATGAGGCCATATTAATGAAGTTCTTTGTTTTGCATCACTATGTTCTTAGGTTTCTGAAGGTTTGATGAAAAAACTTGCAATGGTGTTGAATTGGACTTCTCTGCTTAGCTTTACTGCCCACAAATCTTTGTTTACAAATCTTGTAAAATGTTCTAAAAATGCCCGTAATATGTTTAGAGAATGTCACATTGTAGTGTAAATTATGGAGGTGAAGAAGTGGTTTCTGCTCTGATTCTTAAAGGCACTCATATTACATGCAAACAACCAAGTAGATATAAAACTTGCAAGCCTAAAATGTTCCCTTTTGTTTTTAACCACTTCTCCGCATACTTTTCAAAATTGTGAGTTGACACAAAACAAAGAATTTAATTACTCTGGCCAGACATTCTTTTTGTCAATTGCTACTTGCGTTCTTTGAAAATGTTAATGCTCCGAAAGGTATTTATTGTGAAGTATTTCATTTCATGAAGTGTGAAAGTGACATCAGTGTTGCAGAAATTCTCATTCAGATAATGATCAGATTTTATATGGCATATTTATTTCACAAACCACTAGGAAAAGATGTAGTCTATTGATTTATAGTGCTCGTTTATGTGCTGTTTCGTATACTACTTCTTCATTGTCAAGTGAGAAGATGGTGTCATTTGAGAATAACACAAGAACAAATAACAGTGAAATTGTAAGGTCAAGACATTTTCCTAGTTTTTAGATTGTCAGTCATATCTCTGTTCACAAACTCTGAGGCAGACGCATGTATCAGATAGACAGACAAATACCCATGTTTGTAATTTTTACATCTCTGTGTTATCCCCAACTTTTCTTTTAACATTCTGTCATCTAAAAGGGAATTACAATTAACAATTCATGAAGCTTCACCTTTGCATCTTCAAACGAGTTCAATGCTTCCTTCTTTGTGAACGCAGCTGACGACACATGACCTACCACCAGACCATTTAGTCAGAAATCCCCAAGATATCTTCACTTTTCCTTTTGAAATAAGTTTTGCATATACTTTACATTGTGTCCTCATCCTATAGGTGTCCCACCTGCCATGCAAAAAGTCATGTTCAAGGGTCTGATGAAGGACGATAAGACATTAAGAGAACTCAAAGTTACCAAAGGTGCTAAAATGATGGTGGTCGGGTCGACACTAAATGATGTCATTGCCGTGAACACACCGAGTACTGAGGCTGGCAAAGAGGAACAGTCAGAGTCAGGTAATGTTAGTCACAGTTTGAACTGAAAACTCATTGCAATCCACTAGACAGATGATTTTATGCAAATACCTGTACCTGAACACCAAACTAAAAATAGCAGGATCTAGACAAATTACACTTGGAACATTTTTATCCTTTATGCAGAGTCTCAATCTGGCTAAAATCAGATGTAGCGATGATTCATTCACCTTCATTTGTTCTTTGCCAACTTCTCCTCTCTTTATCTGTTTGTCTGATTTTAATCAGATGGCTCCTTGAGAGACTCCTGATTTACCCAGTTTGTTTCATGATTTCACCTGATTGAACCCTAGGCTCTGCTGCAAGACCAGTGTCCTCTCAAAGCCAGATTGACATGCCACAGACTCAAGAATTTTCTCTCTGACTCCAGAAAATTTCACTCATGTATTGATACAGCACTGCCTCAAAAAAATTTCTAGAAATTCCCAAAGTCACTCAAGGAGTTTGAAATCTTAAAAATTAAAAGGCAAACTGTGCCAGACACTCTCCATGATTTGATCAATAATAAGATTATCAAGAGATATTCTCAGAGACTGTCAGCCAGCTTATATAAAAGCAGATAGGGTGGTTAGTCAAAGAACCCTGAAAAGTATCATTCTTTTCACTTTGGAAAATGCAGTGGATTCTCATGATTGATAGAAATGCATATATTCATTGTTGTTTTTTTACACAGCACCCACCAAGGAGCCACTGTCCAAACAAAAACCACATAAGAAAGTACTAGAGAAAGGAAAGCCAGATGATGCCCTCCCTGGCATCAAAGGAATCAAGGTAATATACATAAACAGCAATCTCATATCAATGATAACAATACAAGTTGACTGTGCCCAGAAAAATTTTGAACTGGATACCTAGCTTTCTTCATTTCTATTATCAATGCCCCAACTTGGCTTTATAATATTATCAGCATTTTTATGAAAACAACAGGATATTTACAATGAAGAGAAAACTCTTGTTTATGTGCCCATTCTGCCACAAATGAATGTTTTTAACTGTAAGTTGCTTCTCCGTGTGGTGGGTAGAATTCAAAGAATATTTAAGAAAATTGTGAGTCAGTGTAATGTCAACAAATTACAGACGTATTCATCTCACGGGGCTGTAAAACTTTCTGTGAAATTTTTGTTGCCAGGAGAGACTTCCAACTGTGCCGTTGTCCGGAATGCTGAATAAAGCTGGAGGGAAAGTTCGGTTGACATTCAAACTTGAAGTTGACCAAGTTTGGATAGGAACGAAAGGTAAATAATCATTGTCTTGGGGATGCTGGGTTTATTGTATAAAATGAATCTTACCAATTGTGCAGAAGATGAGCTAGGATATTTTAAGCTGCGGATGAGTAAAATGCAAGGCAAAATATTGTACTAGAGTGCCCACAACGCCTATGGGTTCAAAAACTGCACAAACGCTCCATATTTTCTGTCGGACAAAGAAAATTGACAGTTGGAAGTGTTGTTTTGTATGTCAAGAGGTTATGTGGTCCGCTGACATTTTTTGGTCTGTTTTCAGAACGAACAGAAAAGGTTCCCATGGCAAGCATAAAAAACGTAATCAGTGAGCCAATTGATGGACACGAAGAATATCATATGTTGGTAAGTAGATACAGGAAACATACCAAGTGCATGATAGTTGAAGCTGGGGTCATTTTTGTTGAAAATTCAAAAGACGCATAAACACTGAAAAACTTTCATACATTGTAATGCCATAAAAAGATAATGAAAACTTAACACGGAAAGTTGAACCTTCACTTTTCAAGATTGCAGAAATTTGAAAGTGTAACTGTACCACCGGTTATTCGTCAATGATTTCTAACACATTTGGTGGGCATTTTTTCTTACCGGCATTTTCATTCCTGTTGTTGCAGGCTCTCCAACTGGGGCCTACAGAAGCGTCAAGGTACTGGATTTACTGGGTACCAGCACAGTACGTAGATGCCATCAAAGATGCTGTCCTCGGAAAATGGCAGTACTTCTGATAATAGAGGGAATCCCAGTTGAAAATTTCCACCTTGAAATTTACATTCGAAGTGAAGAATAATGATTATTTTTTGTTTTCATATTTGCAGAATTTCAGACATAACTGAAAAAAAAGTCTAAAGCCAAGTCTTTAGAACTGTGATATCTTGCATTGTTTGCAAGAACCAAAGTAGCACAATACATTTAGCACAGCAGTGACAGAAAATAGTGTTCTGGTATTACCAATTGCAAGCTTCATATCAAATTTAGGCAGGAATAAGTACAAATTTATCACTTTTTTATTTTTTCTGACAATCACTGTATTTTCTTGTCGTTATTGCACAGTTTCAGCTTTATGGTCGATTGGATATCTAGTTTCCCAGACCATGAGTCCTCACTCAGCATAAGTTCAAAGGTCATATTTATCACCAAAGGTCATCTGAATTTTTCACATCAAGTACACTGGTCTGACTGACACTACATACAAAAAAAAACCATGTCAACTGTGAAAAAACAAAACATGAGTTTTAGATCCAAAACATCTCATTTTGAAATTGTTTACTATTGTCTGCCAATTTATTTGTTTCATCAAATAACACAAAATGAATTTTGAAATACAGTAATAGTAAAAGTCTGTTCGTAGGTATATTGCACTAGTAAACTGTAAGCCCACTAAAGAGTGATAATTGACTTCATTGAATTCAAAATATCATTTCTGGTAGAGCAGATGTCTCTGTCATAGCAAGAACAAGACTGCGCAGTTAATTCATGCAAAAAATAGAGGGGAGAACTTAAGTTGTCAGCGTTACAACTGTCACATTCAAACATCTTCTCTTCTCTCAAGTGATAGCAACAATAATCTCTAGTACCTTCTATACACATTTATTTGATACTATCATTAAACTTATGAAGTTATGACATAGTAATCAAGCACAGGACACAACCTCATCTCTCTATAAGATGTCCATCTCACAACTATGGAGTTTACATGAGAAAGGACAAAAGTAGAAAGCAAATGACTCAACATTAGTTTTTCTCATCCAGTTGTACCAACTATTCATTGTATACACTGCAGTCTTGCTGCGCAGTGGCGCAGATATTTGCTGTAATAACAGTTCCTGCAGTTTGAAACATGCCAATAACAATTAGGTAGTCCAAAAATGTCAGAGATTCAGTTTTCAGTTTTTAGATCTAACATACAACAAAAGCATAATTTATTATAGACTGGCCCTTGTTATACGGCTTTAATTGGGTGTGCGCAACAGTTTCTAACTGGCCAACCCCTGTCGTGTTCACCCCACAATGTCCGCAACAGTCTGCCCAAGTATGTTGCTTTAGTTTGGGGATTACTTCACCACTAATGTGACATTCTGCCAATGTCTATTCCTTCAGTGTACTCAGTTTTCATAATGATATGCGTACAGACTCGGGGCAAGTCTCAGTTTATTACAAACTTGGCAAGATTGTATACAAGAATTTTCTCAACTTGTAAGGTATGTGACTGCAAACTGACATACAAATTCCATCCAGTAATCTCAGCTGATTGATAGTCAAGAAAGACTTCCCTAAGCCCCCCTTAAATCTTTGGCTTTTTTTCTGTAGAGAAAGTGACGTTTTCAAAACTTTCACCACCATGGTTTGGCCAACGAATCTATCTTACCGGTATACAACTTGAAAATGTATGGCAAAACATATTTAAGGGGTTTAGTTTTCCAGCCATCACCAATAGTAGAGGCACGCTTCTTGAAATCTTCTAAACTCCGTATAGGCATTGGTGTACAAGGTAGACCATAAAACCACATAGACTTGTTGTCAGTGCATTGACTGTAGAGATATGCAATCTTAGAATTCACACTTGTGAGAACATTAGTTTTCTCATCAAAGTAGTAGAACAAAACATAGCAGAGATACAGAGTTCAACCTAGTATCGAAGTACTTTAGATTTTTCAATTTAATAAAATATCAATGCTTATGTCCACATGACATTCTTGAAAATAAAGAATGTACACAATTTATCATTCTTTAGTCTGAGATACCATTGCTGAACATTTATGGCAATTTTTACAAATGATAGCAGAACAGTTAATGGTTTTTGAAAATTCCAAACCACTCTTCTGTAGATAAGAAGTACATGCTGCTTGTATGTATCGGTAGTCTCCACAAAAAATGTCATCGTTGAGTAATTCCAGAAGATAAACCGTCTCGGAATACCTACATTTTTAATCTTATGTTTTCTCTCATCACTTCAACAGTAAATGTAGACCACATGCATACACTCTAAAAATTTTGCTCATGAGAAAGTCTTTCTCATGGTTTTCACAAAATTTTGGATGAAAATTGTTCATCCTGTCTTTGTGTTATTCTATGGCTGTTGTTGAATTGTACATTATGCTCAAGATACGACCGATAACCTGTCTTTTATAGACAACTTGTCATTGCCCATTGTCTTTTAAATCTAACAACAAAAGTCACAGAATTGGCTTCAGATTCTATTTTGAAATCATCTCACAATTTACAAAATAGGTACAGAAAACATCTCACAAGATTTATTAAACAAAGAAAGACAAGTACTAAACGCTGCCCTTTAAATAAATAAACAATATTTAATTTGAATAATTTTGCCAGTTCAACTGCAAACACTTAATTTTCATGATAACTTTGATTAACTTGATATCTGTATTCAGAGAGGCCTGAGACTTCCGATACTTCAATCCAAGTTGAACTCGGTGTTGCATCTGCAATGTCGCCCTCATGGGTCATATCAAGGAAAAAGTTTGTTGTTTCACAGACGTGATGGCTGTTTCAAAATACAGTGCTTAATTTTTGTCCGTCTGAAATATATTTCCCCCCTGTTATTTTGCCATTATATCTGCTCTGTGTGATTATTAGTTAGGTGAATTCTGTCGGCCAGATTTTTAAAATGATAGTTCCATTTCCATTTGTTGGCCTCTGTATTGATGTGTTAAAATTTCACATTTTGAAAAGTTTAAAAGTAGGCAGTTACAAGCAATGTAATTACAGACTGGGTGCAGCCACAGACAGTGGAAGAAAGGACTTCTACCTTTGGAAGTCATGACAGGATGCACACACAGATACTATCATCAGTTCTCTCATAAATGTATAGTGTGATGTCAATGTGTCCTCTTTGAACTTGAGTATGTTATGCTTATTTTGATGTTCAGCAGTCTGACTCTTGTAGTGGCAAGTTTTTTTATGAGTAGCAAGAATCTAGATACATTACAAATGATAGTTGCATTTCTACATCATCCTCTGTACCTGGGAAATGTTTCCTGAACCATAGATCCAAGATTCAGACTCATAGTGTTTTGTATTTGCTTAAATAAGTCAGCCATACTGTCACTCAGCTGTTCACAACCAGGGATGAGCAAGATGCATGTCAAATTCAATGGTCCCAAGGACCTGTCTCCAAGAAAATCTAAAGTTCTTGCCACATGATGTCCTGTGTCAGAGTTCTGCCACATGATGTCTTGTATCAGAGTTCCTGCCACATGATGTCCTGTGTTACAGTTCCTGCCACATTAGTCCTACATGATGTCCTGTGTCAGAGTTGCTGCCACATGATGTCCTGTGTCAGAATTCCTGCCACATGATGTCCTGTGTCAGAGTTGCTGCCACTTGATGTCCTGTGTCAGAGTTCCTGCCACATGATGTCCTGTGTTTAATTTTTCATAAGCAATCAATACAAACTGATCAATCAAAGTAGAATCATGAAATATTAGGTATAGAAAAAGAAAAAGATCACCAAAGGAAGGCTTGAACTGCAGACCACTAGCTCTTGCTCACCCCTGCAACCACTTCTTCTAAAGAAGTTCAGTATTGTTTTGCAGTTGGCTGCATGTGTACCGCACACTTTTATATATAAATGATCAATATCATCATAACAAGCCAATAGCACACCTCGACCATTTCAATGATATTGTAGAGTTTTATCATCTTTTCATCTCAGGCTTTACAACATTAGAGAGAATTATGGTTTCTTTTTTTACACTTTGTGATTTTCTTCTTCGGTGATAGTGACACATTTAGAATATAAAACTTCAATGTATGTTGGTTGGTCCTGGTGAAATAAATGTTCAGCAATTTTATGATTCTGCAGGAAAGATTGATGTGTGCTATATCACATAGCCCCCTCCCCGCTTCATCACGACAAAGATTGCCAGGCCCAACCCCAAGCTTTGGGTTGAGGATTCAGCATGCAAATTAATAACAATCCCTACATATGAATACAATCTCTACAAAGGGGAAAGGGAATTTTGTTGTTCTCATGATATGCAAATTCATCGTCATATTTTATGTTTAACCCTTTGAGTGCCAATTAAGTCAATTTTTACTGCCTTTCTAAAATACACCCCTAGCTGTCAATTTTTGTCAGATTTTTGCCAAATTTTGATAAAAATAGTCGAAATGTTATGTCAATTTGGTCCAAAATTATAAAAAAAATTGCAGAAAACTTCATTAAAATGTTGCACTAAAATTTTGGTGGGAAATAATTACAGCACTCCAAGGGTTAAGCAATAAATCAAATCTGGCAACGGTATCACCAAATTTTGTTGAGTTCACAACATGTATGCACCAGCAATAATGAATGTATTCATTGAGTGATCTGGTCACAAAACCAAATAGTATACCCATTTCTGAGGTGGTTTAAGCTTATTGCTATTATATTACAACTGTACTAGTTTTATTAGCTACTATAGACTATAGTCTATAGAAGCTATTGGGATGGGTATCCGTCCGGCGTCCGGCGTCAGTCTGTATGTATGTATGTATGTATGTATGTATGTATGTATGTATGTATGTATGTCCGTTTGTGAGGCGTCCGTCCACTCAAATATCTTGAGAACCGCAGTACTTACTGATTTGATATTTGTTGTGTAGATGAAAAATATGATTTTGAGAAACAGTTTTTTTTGATTTTTTGATATTGTTGAAAATAGGCAAATTAATGCCAAAAAAGATGTTTTTGGTAAAAAATCTTCTTCTTCATAACCCCTGGTCAGACAGCTTTGTTATTTGGTATACAGGTCCCTAGGGATAACCCAACTTAGATTTGTTCAAATTGTGA
>LD343642.1:266271-290332 GCA_001465055.1 Ptychodera flava | reverse complement strand
ACATGATGTCCTGTGTCAGAGTTCCTGCCACATGATGTCCTGTGTCAGAGTTCCTGCCACATGATGTCCTGTGTCAGAGTTCCTGCCACATGATGTCCTGTGTCAGAATTCCTGCCACATGATATCCTGTGTTTAATTTTTCATAAGCAATCAATACAAACTGATCAATCAAAGTAGATTCATGAAATATTAGGTAGAGAAAAAGAAAAAGATCACCAAAGGAAGGCTTGAACTGCAGACCACTAGCTCTTGCTCACCCCTGCAACCACTTCTTCTAAAGAAGTTCAGTATTGTTTTGCAGTTGGCTGCATGTGTACCGCACACTTTTATATTTAAACGATCAATATCATCATAACAAGTCATCAGCACACCTCGACCATTTCAATGATATTGTAGAGTTTTATCATCTTTTCATCTCAGGCTTTACAACATTAGAGAGAATTATGGTTTCTTTTTTTACACTGTGATTTTCTTCTTCGGTGATAGTGACACATTTAGAGTATAAAACTTCAGTGTATGTTGGTTGGTCTTGGTGAAATAAATGTTCAGCAATTTTATGATTCTGCAGGAAAGATTGATGTGTGCTTTATCACATAGCCCCCTCCCCGCTTCATCACAACAAAGATTGCCAGGCCCAGGCCCAAGCTTTGGGTTGTAGATTCAGCATGCAAATTAATAACAATCCCTACATATGAATACAATCTCTACAAAGGGGAAAGGCTTGTTGTTCTCATGATATGCAAATTCATCGTCATATTTTATGTTTAACCCTTTGAGTGCCAATTAAGTCAATTTTTACTGCCTTTATAAAATATACCCCTGTCAATTTTTGTCAGATCTTTGCCAAATTTTGATAAAAAAACTAGTCGAAATGTTATATCAATTTGGTCCAAAATAAAATTGCAGAAAATTCATAAAAATCAGTAAAATGTTGCACCAAAATTTTGATGGGAAAAATTACAGCACTCCAAGGGTTAAGCAACAAGTCATTGACAATGACATAGTCCCCACTTGTAATAGGAGTATTAGTCTTGATGGGGCAGGGAAATGTGGTCATTAAGAAGTATCACTGGAGTGTATATGTTCAAATCTATGGACACATAGGTCTATGTCATTGTTCCCAATTTGCAACAAGAGGCATGTCTAAGTTATAGTTGTAAATCGGGAAAAAAGATCAGACCTCTAGCTGTATTGGCCAGCCAAGAAAAACATATAGGCATAATAAATGAGGTACAAGATGTGACATCTTAAGGTCTATTATTCTATCAAAATTAAAGCGTGTAGAACTTGTGGTTACTGAGTTATGCATATATACGCTTAATCAAGGTCAAAGGTCATCAAGGTCACGTGACACTTTGAAAAAAAAATTGTAATGCTAATTAATTCATATATGCCACAATTCAGACCTGTAGCTCTATTGGCTTTCCCAACATTATATATGTGCATAATTAATAGAGGTAAAGTATGTGCTGTCATAAGGTCTCCCATCCTACTAAATATAAAGGACATAGCACTTGTGGTTACTTATTTATTGACATAATCGTGTATTTTAGGTAAAAGGTTATCAAGGTCACATGACATTTTGTCAAAAAATTTCTATCCTATAGTCTATCCCTATATACCAATCAGACCTCTGGCTCTATTGGCTCGCTCAAAATTAGATATGCACATAATTAATGGGGTACAATATGTGGCGTGATAAGGTGTCCCATCATACCAAATATGAAGGGTGTGGCACTTGTGGTTCCTGAGTTATGGACAAATATGTATATTTGAGGTCAAAGGTCATTGAGGTCACGTGACATTTTGTCAAAAAAATTGTATTGCTAAGTTATCCCTATATACCAAAAATCAGACCTCTAGCTCTATTTGCTCACTCAAAATTAGATATGCACATAATTAATGAGGTACAGTATGTGCCGTCATAAGGTGTCCAATCATACCAAATATACTTGTGGTTACTGAGTTATGGACAAATATGTATATTTGAGGTCAAAGGTCATTGAGGTCACGTGACATTTTGTAAAAAAAATGTATTGCTAAGTTATCCCTACATACCAAAAATCAGACCTCTAGCTCTATTGGCTCGCTCAAAATTAGATATGCACATAATTAATGAGGTACAATATGTGGCGTCATAAGGTGTCCCATCATCCAAATATGAAGGCTGTAGCACTTGTGGTTACTGAGTAATGGACAAATATGTATATTTGAGGTCAAAGGTCACCGAGGTCACGTGACATTTTGTCAAAGTGTCTGAGATATCTGCGTGAACGGATGGACTCATGGATGGACTCACGGACGGACATGACCCAATCTACAAGCCCCCTGGACTTTATTTGTGGGGACTAAAAACTGTGTCACTGCATCCTTTTTGCAATATGAATACCATGAGAAACTAAATTTTTATTTTTCTTGGCCTTATACATGGGAGTCTATGGACTGCCTTATACATGGGAGTCTATGGACTTCCTTATACATGGGAGTCTATGGACTGCCTTATACATGGGAGTCTATGGACTGCCTTATACATGGGAGTCTATGGAGGTGAAAACTAAAAAGTCCTATAACACGGCCAAATTTGATCGCATTGGGAAACAAATCGACGTGCATCTGTATGAGGTAGGGTACTATCCTTGTACCAAGTTTGAACAAAATCGCTCCAGGCGTCTCTGAGATATCTGCGTGAATGGACGGACGCACGGACATGACCAAACCTATAAGTCCCCCCGGACGGTGTCCGTGGGGACTAATAAATCACACCTTGCAACGGTATCATCAAATTTTGTTGAGTTCACAACATGTATGCACCAGCAATAATGAATATACATTGAGTGATCTGGTCAAAACCAAATGGTATACCCATTTCTTAGGTGGTTTAAGCTTATTGCTATTATATTACAACTGTACAAAACAGGAATTTTTCTCCAGCGGAGAGCTCGCACTTGTCCCAACATAACATACTATATGGAGAATATAGCACAGTTTTTTCATGCCCTGACTAAATCAGGTCGTTTTATTTGCACCATCAATACACTAGTATGATGATACCTTTTGCAAGCTGAGCTAGAACATTGTAAAGGTTTCTACATACCAGCATATACAGTCTACATGCAAGGTGACTCTGATTTCACCTTGGTTAAAATTAGGGACAATTGGATTGTTCAGCAGATAAACGACCCTCTTTGTTTTGTTTGTTTCATGGCCATTGGATCTCTATTAGTAGCATCCATCTGCCTTCACAAGTCAACAGGGTAATATCTCTCGATACAGACTTTACTGCATGTTGTTTTGAAGGAAGCATATGCCACAGGTACAACAGGTGTGAACAATCTAAGAAACACTGTATTAAAATCACAATTTTGAAATATTATTATAAGATCATTAATAATAAACTTGTTTCGGTTTTATACATTAGGGTTGAGCTTCTTTTTTGCTCTGCAATACTTGAAAAATCACTGAACAAATATGAATTATGCTTGATAAGGTAGTCGCAGTGCATTCAGTATAGCAATATATTATATAGTCTAAAATTACACATAGTTTCTATTCGCATGGTTGTTCACCTTTGTTAGAGGACATACTGTGACCTGAATTTGTCACAGGAATGATTTAAGGGTGCGCTGCACTTTGTTGTAAATATTCACTCAATTTTAATTAATTTGCTGACCCAAATTAAAATATTGGTTGGGTTCACCTTTTAGCCTGTAAAGCAGTCGTAAGTTGCATGATAAAAAAGTTAATTTATGCAAATGTATGCAAATTACCTGATTTTCCAGCTTGTCTTTTCTCCAAATTTCAATATTTCCAAAGAATTTACCTCCACTGTGGCTGGGTCAAATTTTCTGAAATTTTGACATTTTGTTCTTTAAATGCTATTTAACAAAAATGCTATTTTGTTTGGCAATGAATTTCATACATTTTGAATAAGAGACATTTTTTCTTGCTAATCTCCTTTTTGAGTATCAGTCTTTCAACCATGCCATTTTATAATGAGGATAGATAATGCAAACTAAATCGTCGATTTTTACTACATATACTCTCGTTTCAAGTGAAATGTCACATTTCAGAAAATAGTGTCAAATTTTTGACTTAAATTAATTTTTATCATATATACCAAATTGAGGTTTTTTAACCCAAATATACACCCACTTCATCCCTCGAGAAAACTATTGCGGCTACCATACTAAACGTTAGATTCTCTGCTTTTTAAAAATATTTAGTTTGAGGGGGTTTCCTTGTCATCTAAGATGAGAAATATTCCTTTGAAAAAAAACTGTGTTGGCAACATACAAACTACCAACTAATTATCATATTGTCGTTTTCTGAAACCCGTTCGCTGACGAGAGCCGTACTTCTGTGCGAGCGACCTCCAGTGCAAGGCATGCTGCACGACCAATCTCAACGGTGACACTGTTTAAAAGTTAGAGTTCATCTGGGTCTCTTCACGAAAAAATTTCACAATAAACCTCATGTATGGAAATATAAACTAATCTCGAGATCTCGAGATACTCAAGTTCGTTTGGCGTAATCTAAATTTTTTTATCTTGAGATCTCGATATATTCAAGTTTATTTGGAGTAATCTAAAATGTGTAATCGAGATAACAAGTATGGCAAATACTGCTCCAAACAATTATTCAGTTATTCTCAGTGGTTTATGCTATTACATTGTTATTCAATTGTCACCATATTACAGCTACTGAGTTTGATAAGAATAGTCATCAATGATATATATATATATATATGTTCTTTTTCAAGAGAAAGAATCATCTTTAAAGTTTATTTGCTCAGTTTCAACAGCGTTTACAAGGCGTTTTAACAACACGCACGGATATATTGATCTGATTAATCTGGACAACCCAAATATCAAATTACTTACATCATATTTATCCCGACCAGTTGGAAATTAAAGAAACGACCGAGGGTAAGAACTCGGCTTCATATCTCGATCTGTTCCTACAAGTAGGTACTTATGGGTTACACACTAAGCTGTGTGACAAAAGGGGTGATTTCGATTTTAAAATTATAAATTATCCCAACTTGTCAAGTAATATTCGGTCTGCATGCACCTACTTATGGTGTGTACGTGTCTCAACTTCTCAGATATTGTAGAGTTTGTGATTCCTACGTTGATTTTCAAATGAGACACAGCTTATTGGCATCAAAATTTGTGAGACAGGGGTACACACCAAAAAGACTAGTGAGGACTTTCAAAAGCTCTATGGTCGATATGACGACATTGTGGCCAAATAGGACACCTAGGTCACTCAAATGATTAGCGACAGCATTCCCGGCTTTACAATTGAATTATTACAGTGATTCATATGCTGCGTCACTTCATACAATTTAGATAATTTTTGACCAATCCTGACGGGTGTAGCATACTAGCAGGGTACACTTACCCATTCCGGACACCTGGTACCACTGCTAACTATCAGTGGTTCAGGATGGTCCTACTTAACTTTGTAATTCACAAAGTCCAATGGACCTTGTAATGAATTACCTTGGATGAAAGTAATTATTGGACCAGTTTAATGTCGTATTGTGAATGTAAATTGTAACGCTGAGGACTCAGATGCACCTATATATCAGCACCTATATATATATATATATATATATATATATATATATATATATATATATATATATATATATATATATATATATATATATATATATGATATTCTTGAAGAAAGAGATGTTTTCAACTATGTGAGAAGTTTATTCTTTCCTTAGAAAATAAAGAAACTAATTTATCTGTGTATTTTTAGAGGAGCTGTATTTTTCGTATTCATATAATCATAATCATCTAGTAATAAACACCCCTCTTTCATTTTAAAGAACACAATATCATTTGAAATAGAGAGAGACCACAGGGCCCTCGATCTCCTATGATGATGATGATGATGATGATGATGATGATGATGATGGTAGTGATGATGATGATGATGATTAATGAAGAAAAATAAAAATATTTTTGGACTCAGTAAAGTTGTTATTGTTGTTGTTAATGATAGTTTTGCAGACAACAACAAAGTATGCATTGCAAAATTCTATACAGCCTAATTATACACATGCGCTTCAGAAATTGGCTTCAGATTTCCATTTTACATTATCTAACAATTTACAAAAAAGAACTCTGAAAACAGCTCAAAAGATTATTAAACAAAGGAATACAAGTACTAAACGCTGTCCTTTAAATGAATAAACAATATTCAAATTGAATAGTTTTGCCAGTTCAGCTGCAAAGACTTAATTTTCCAGGGACTGGCTTGATAACTATATTCAGAGCAACTTGAGACTTCCAATATTTCCATCCAAGTTGAACTCAGTGGAGCATCTGCAATTTCGCCCTCGTGAGTCATATCAAGGAAAAATTCGGTTGTTTCACAGGCATAACTGTTTCAAATTCTAAATACAGTGCTTAATTTTTTTCCATCTGAAATATTTCCCCCTTGTTATTTTGCCATTATATCTGCTCTATGTGATTATTAGTTAGGTGAATTCTGTCAGCCAGATTTTTAAAATGATAGCTCTATTTCCATTTGTTGGCTTCCGTGTTGATGTGTTAAAATTTCACATTTTGAAAAGCTGAAAAGTAGGCAGTTACAAGCAATGTAATTACAGACTGGGTGTGCAGCAACAGACAGTGGAAAAGGACTGTCTACCTTTGGAAGTCATGACAGGATGCACACAAAGATACTATCATCAGTTCTCTCATAAATGTATAGTGTAATGTCAATGTGCCCTCTTTGAACTTGAGTATGTTATGCTTATTTTGATGTTCAGCAGTCTGACTTTTGTTGTGGCAAGTTTTTTATGAGTAGCAAGAATCTAGATAAAATACAAATGATAGTTGAATTTCTACACCAGCCTCTGTACCTGGCAAATGTTTCCCGACCCATAGATCCAAGATTCAGACTCAGTTTTTTGTATCTGCTTAAATAACTCAGCCATACTGTCACTCAATTGTTCACAACCAGGGATGAGCAAAATGCATGTCAAATTCAATGGTCCAAAGTCAAGGACCTGTCTCCAAGAAATTCTAAAGTTCCAGCAACATGATGTCCTGTGTCAGAGTTCCTGCCAAATAATATCCTCAGGCTGTGTTAAAGTTCCTGCCACATGATATCCTGTGTTAAATTTTTCATAGGACCAACCAATCAATATAAACTGATCAATCAAAGTAGAATCGTAAAATATTAGGTAGAGCAAATCAAAAAGATCACCAAAGGAAGGCTTGAACTGCAGACCACAAGCTCTTGCTAACCCCTGCAACCACTTCTTCTAAGAAGTTCAGTATTGTTTTGTAGTTGACTTTTTGATTTGATTTGATTTGTTTTATTTCACCAGGGGAAAGGTTACAAGACACATCATACAGTGAAAGAATAGAAATGAATAATGGTAATAGCAAGTTACAACAGTGTTTGTCATCAAAATGTTTTAACATCCCTGGTGAGGACCATGGAAATAGTTCTTACAAACTAGTCAAGTCCATGGCCCAAATATACTAATAATGAGGAATAATACAACATGACTTTAAAGTGACGAAGCATTTAAGATAAATAAATGAAACAAGCACACAACAGAAATACATCGAGTGGCAGGGAGAAAAAAAAATTTGCATAGAAATAAAAGTCAAGGTAAAGGGAGTACAGAGTCGAAAATAAGTGAGACTATGTATTGTCAATTCATGTCTGGTAGATATTTCTTGAGTTGCGTCTTGAAGGAATGCCGATTTGTTAAGTTTTTGATGGTATGTGGAAGGGAATTCCAATGTTTTACTGCAGCATACTTGATATTATGTTGACTAATGGTAAGCTTCACTTTGGGTATAGGGAGATTTTCCTTAATCTTAGAGCGGGTATGATAGCTATGGGGTACCTGATCTTTAATATAATTATTTAAAGTACGAGCAAAACGGTTATTTTTAAGATCATAGAAAAAAATGCACATTTGATATTTACATAGTTTGAGAACATTTAGGATGTTGAATTGCTTGAAGAGAGGGGATGAGGGAGCATTATAAGTTGAAAAAGAAATAAGTCGGACAATTTTCTTTTGTAGACGAAGAAGGGGTTCAAGAATAGTGTAATAGGTGCTGCCCCAAATTTCAATGCAATAGCTCAAATGAGGGGGAATTAAAGTATTGTAGAGCAAAAGAAGAACACATTTTGGCACATAGTGTCGTAGCCGCGAGATGATGCCAACCAATGGGCTAATCCTTTTGCATACTTTATCTATGTGCGATTTCCAAGTCAAAGAAGGGTCAATAGCAACCCCAAGATAAATAGCAGAAGACACTGTTTCTATAGGTGTGCTACCGACACCCAATCTGCCATCAACAGTAACAGATCTTCGGGGAGTTTTAATTATCATATAATTAGTTTCCTCTACGCTAATTGTAAGTTTGTTAGCATTACACCAATGACATACTTTTTCAAAGTCGTCATGTAAGTTATCAAGGTTTATATTATTAGTGTTAACGGATTTGAAAAGGTTCGTATCATCTGCAAAGAGGAGGAAATCAAATACATCAGTAGAATTGGTAATGTCGTTGATATAGAGAAGGAAAAGGATGGGTCCGAGTATGGATCCCTGAGGAACACCACATAAAACTCGTCTTGGATTTGATGAGGTGCCATCGATGCTGACTGCCTGTTGACGGTTATTGAGGTAGCTTTGGAACCACTGCAGGGGTAGTCCTCGAACACCATAATGCGACAATTTTTGTAACATAATACCATGGTCTATTGTATCGAACGCTTTTTTAAGATCTATAAAAATACCAAAGGTGATGAGACCCTGATCCATGTTATCGAAAAATGTGTACTGCACACTTTTATATTTAAACGATCAATATCATCATAACAAGTCACCAATCCACTGGAGGTATGCACATCTGGAGGAATTGCGATTGAAATCTTATTTTTTTCAGATTCCCTTCAATACCCTCAAAAATTTTCAAGTCCCCCCCATCTATATGATCAAGAAGTTCCAAGTCTTCCCTCATCCCCAATTATCATATAGCTGCATATATATTAGTGATGCACGTAAAGAAAAAATAAGCATGTATTGGCGATTCTGCTTGCACATGTTAAACACTACCTCTTATTAGCAGTTTGTAGAGCCACATTACTAAGGCAAGTTCTTAAATTGATTCATTTTAAAACACATCAGTTGACATTTGTTAAACGATATGTTATGTCCTTGTCTTTGTTATGATGATATTGATCGTTTAAATAAAATGTCACCAATCCACTGGTGGTATGCAAACCTGGAGGAATCGCGATTGAAATCTTGTTTTTTCAGATTCCCTTCAATACCCTCAAAAATTTTCAAGTCCCCCCATTTATATGATCAAGAAGTTCCAAGTCTTCCCCCACCCCCAATTATCACATAGCTGCATATATATTAGTGATGCACGTAAAGAAAAAATAAGCATGTATTTGGCGATTCTGCTTGCACATGTTTAACACTATCTCTTATTAGCAGTTTGTAGAGCCACATTACTAAGGCAAGTTCTTAAATTGATTCATTTTAAGACACATCAGTGGACATTTTTGATTTATGAGTTAAAAGCCAACTTGAGTTAATCAGTCTCGATCTGGCACGGCCAATTGGCACCTGCTGGAGATGACACAAAATGACGATCATGCATGAGAGAGTACGCAAATTGTGAATTCATTGCTACATTTTAAGTTTTACAAAATTTATTATACCGGAAGGTTAAAAGTTTCCATCAAATAAACGTTTTAACCTCTGAATTTTTGGTGTAATAATGGTAATTCTGAATTAGAATCTTTACTGTACAAAGTTTTACTTTTGCGTGTTATTATTTTACGATGAAAATGTGAAAATTTAGAAAATCAAGCATGGTCACCCCATCTTTTTTCTTTAATATTTGATTATCCTCATATGCCAGAATTAAGAAATCCCTGATAACTTTCAAGTCTACTGGTCTTCCATGTGTTGCTCTCTTGCCTGATCTTGTGTACAAGTATGTTTCACTGACATGAGTGTCACATCACCCGAACCCTTCAGCTACTTCATAGTCTGAGCTATCTCTGTCGCTGCCGGTATGCATTAAAGGGATATAGTCGTCGGAACTGCGCCTGTGCGAGTTTGTTGTTTACAAACAATATATTTCATGCACGATATCAAGATGCACCTCATCATCATAGCTGCAACATTTAAATTATACGATGATAGATTATGACAGACATGTTTTAACTGTCATCAATGACCATTGTGCCTTGGATACATTGTTGCCATGGGTCGTATGGGTCCCATACGACCTTTGAGCGCAGTCCCGACGACTATATCCCTTTAACAGTAACACTGCCAGGGCTCGAAATTAACTTTTGACACTGGTAGTCCACTCGGGCTACCATTTTCTGAAGTTGGTAGCCCAGTGACAATGGCTGGTAGTCCATGAATGTTTTAGTTTAGGGATACTGTACTCGTCCGAGTACAAGCCCCGGTTCAGCAACACAAAATAGCAGTAAAACTAGGGGCTTCAACTCAAGAAACCCCATGTTATTTGTCACGAACGCTTAATTTATGCTAATTTATCTACATTTTAACACTTTCTATCACTTTCAATCGGCTTATATATCCAAAGAATTTGTAACTTGAGTAAAGAAAAACAGAAAAAAATATTCTCATGATCTTTATGAACTGGCATGGCTTGTTACACCCGTCTCTCTATACAGAACGTAATACATTGATACTGATCGACAACCATAGATAAAAGACAGCGAAACTCAGCCAAGCTTAACTGACACAGTGTTTTATATTACTATTTCAAATCAAATTGATTACACAATCTCTTGATATAGAAGTGAGTTTTGTGAAATTTCAGCATCAAAATCCCAAAACTTGACACAAGTACGTCTTGTATGCTGCCGATCAACAGCATAGATGAACTGGCATGCAAAGACTGCACACGGAAAAGCAACTCAACATTCTAACGCTCTGCATCTTGTGAAAACAACAACATAGCAGTGAAAATTGTAATAGTCACCCAAAAAAAATAACTCTTCACAGATGAAAGGATAATTGCTTGAAACAAATGAAACTGCATGTTGACTGCATTTAGCTCGTCCGAAAGTGACGGACATCGCACGCCACGTATTTCATGTCCCAGGCTTTGGTAGTCCGTGTGGGCTACCATTTCATGGACTTTGGTAGCCCAAGGGAAAAGTTGGTAGTCTGTGGACGCGGGACTACCGCTAATTTCGAGCCCTGACTGCCCATGGGCAGCAGCATGGCAGTAGCTGTATTAACTTTGATAATTTTGACAATAATTTTGTTCAGGTTTAGGCCTATACAACTGCATTCTTATTCTACTTAGGGCCTACTACAGCATGTTGAACTGTCCAGTATTCAGCTTGCCAACACAGCCAGCATTTGTATCATTGACAAATGACTTTCAGCCTTGACTCTTATTCGATTTTCACCCAATATTCATACATGCAAGCTTTTGTCGACGAACTGAATATTGTGTGTTTCAGCATGCTATAGGGAGACAGCAAGAAAACTGTATGAGATATAGGCCTACTGCATAGAAATATTGAAAAAAAAATATCAACAGTTGCAGCTTCTGCCCCGATACTGGGCCTCCTTGTTTGTTTATTTTTTTATCAAAATTCATACAGTTTTAGATTTTTTTGAGACAAAAGTAATGAAATGTGACAAAATGGTTCTAGATTTTGTTTAATTGTTAATAAAATTGCAACAATTGGATGACATTAAAATGTTATCAAATGTTCATTGAATTACCCCATCACAGCTTCGAATCGTAAAAAAGGGAACCAAAATATTTTCAGGTGCCCCCCATAGGCAGAGCAAAACTTTTAAGTCCCCCCCCCTCTACTACCGCAGAAATTTTCAAATCCCCCTGAATTCCTCTACACCCCCGACTGTTTTTGTTGTGAACGCAGCCTAACCGTACGGACCCGTGCGAGCGGACGATGATTCACTACGATACTGAAGTTAGACTTGTTTTCGGATTCAAATTTAGTTTCGGATTCAAGTGACTGAAAGAAATTTTATATTTTCAGCCTATTTTGTAATACTGTCGAATAGTTGATTTTCACTTGGCATTTATTTACATTACTTTCGCTAGATCCTCTTTTCAGCGAAAATAAAATCCAATCAGACTAGACGAAGTGAAAATAATATCACAGTGAAGCAATGAAAATCTGTTTTCAGCTAAAATAAATTCCAGTGAAAATAAAATAGCCCACAGTACTTTAGTATGCAAATATAAATACTTGTCATCAAGAACAAGTTTTTACTGGGTTACCTGTCGGCATATGTAGTATAGCATAAATTGTGTGCATATATTCACAATTAAAAATTTAAAGAAATAGAAATTACAGAAAACTTCAAAGCACTGTAATTCGAAGTTGAAAGGAAGTGTCGATCAAGGAAAACAAAATTTATCAAAACATTTATACTTTAATTTGTTTATATGTCACAATGTGTGTCACATGGTGAAATGCTAATGTGTTGTATTACTTTGATGTTTTGGTTGATGTTGTTCTACAGGATTTCATTTTGAAAATACCATACTAAACTCCCTGACTAAAAATATGTTGTGTAATAAAGATTGCATTGAATGCATTTCTTTGAATTGTGCGTAGTACTGTTAGCTTGAATAGTCCGAACTGCATAATACCCATAATCCAGATGGACAGCTCATAAGTTGTAATTTTTGACTGATTTTTCAACAGTTTTGTCTTGTGTACTCATGCACCGTGACTAGTCTCTGCCTAAAGTGTTTTTTTTAACCGTATAAATTATGATTATGTGCGAAACATTTATGTCATGAAATACATGCTACATGTGCAGTAAGGTGGTCTAGTTAAAATATCTCCTTGTGCATCAGTAGTTATCGTATCCTTCGAAAAAATAATAATATAAGCTGGAAATATAAAACTATTCTCAGTTATTCGAACCCGTTCACGAATCCGAAAGCGAATCCGAAACTGAGTCCCACTTCAGCATCGTATATATTGACCTGAGCTGCTATTCAGACGCAAGTAGGTTCAGGACAGCACTGCGAGCTACTGCGACAACTTCGAAGATAATCAAGCACATATCAGTGACTGTGTGCCACCTTTTACCGCAGAAAGATGTCGTTCTGTTCATGGTTTGGAGGAGAGAAATATCGAGACCATTTTGAGTCGGGTATGTATCAAACTAACAGGCTGAGAATGTGGGCTACAGCCGAGGTTGGGCAAGTTGAAGGTCTGACTAAACACAGTGCGCTCTATGGGTTTGACGGTTTCATAATCTGTTATCTCGCTCGTACCAGCGGAAAAAAACAGGCTGTGAATATCGCTATGCATTGTCTTTTGCCATGGTATGTTCATAGATGTAGGCGAGTTTTGTCATAACATCTCGGTTGAAATTCAGATACGTTGTACTTTGTATGTGTTTTCTTTTTCATTTTCTGACTTTTTATGACTGACAGTAGTTAAAAAACAAACTTCGAATCGTTGATTTTGTACATTGCTGATATCTTATCCTACGAGAAGTCAAGCGTGGTTTCCATTAAAAATAGAGAGTGCAAGTGAGTCAGCATTACATATTTCCTGCAACTTCCTTGTACGTGATATTACGTATTGTCAATCTTGAGACACGACTCGATTATTTTGTACCATACTTACTACCAGGATATACAAATAACGACTATACATTTCTACTATTCGTCGGATTCTTTGTGACTTTAGTGCGGATCTCGATAAAGTCGTTAATCTCAGGGCCATTTAGAACAGATGCACGTCCGCCAAATTTGAAAAAAAACCCAAAGGCCATTATTATAGATTAAACTGAGAGTTTATATCTGTAACTAGCTGGTAAAAAGGAATGGTACTGAGCTTTGTTGAACTAATGGCTCAGCCCAAAAGGTTATAAAAATAAACGAGACTTATTATAAGCCAAATTTAATGTATTTCTTGAATTCTTACTGGTAAAAGGGGATGCAGGTAATATGATGTGTTGCCACTGATCCTGGAACTCCGGGATCTAGTGTTTCACATTCTGAAAAATGGAGACATAAAGTTTACATTATAAATTCTGTATTGAGCCACATGTGTTTTGCCTTCTGGTGTCTTCACCAGCACTTTGACTTTCTTTCACTGACTTTAGGGTCTACTTCTTGTCAATAGGGTAATGGTTTTATCAACAGACGTGTATGGGATGCAATTTGTGATTCAAAGAAGTTTTATATCTGACGAGAATGCCCCTGTGACCAAAAATGTAAAGATCTATAATATCTACTATGTAAAGCCATTCCTCCTGCCTTGACTTGATTGTACTGAAATTTACATAATCTTTGTTTATTTGTTTTGTTTACCTGTGCGATTTCAGGAATGTACGTCTGTTCAAAATGTGGCTATGAGTTGTTCTCCAGCAAAACCAAGTACAATCACAACTCTCCTTGGCCAGCATTTACAGAGACTATCCACAAGGACAGTGTGTCCAGAAGACCGGAGAGTTCTACTGCTATTAAGGTAAACAACACTTCAGAGATTTCATGTAAGATTAAACACTGTGTCAGCCCCTTTGCTGACCAGTGAAGGCTTTTCTATGCTTGTGGTGTTGGTGAATGTATTCTAGGTAGCCAAATTATTGGCCATGAAATATCAGATGTAGAAAGTCATCATTCTCAGTCAGCTAAGATTTGCTATGCTTCCAAAAATTCAAACTATGTTCAGCCATGGACCTAATTTTGTTTTAGTCCATGGTTCAGCTGCTCTATTGGAAAGGCAATGAATCACTTCTCTCTTTCAAAAAAGAAACTCACAGTGCCTTTATCCATGGACGTAAAAAAAGAGGTCCATGCTTTATCGTACGTGTCCTTCATTTTCTAACACTACTGGTATTGGCAAATTTAAAAATATTAAATGTAAACTAGTTTCAAATCAAAGCATAGTTCCAGCCTGGGGGATCACTACAGGCTCAAAGGTTACATTTGCATGCAGCTTATTTTGTTTTCTGCCTGTAGGTCACATTTGCATGCAGTCCCTTTCCGGCCAATCATCTGCCTTTATTTTGTATTTTACATAAGTAAACACTAAGCTTGGCCTCAGCGGGATTTACAAATTACTGTAGCTTCATTCAGCACTTACCTTGGCAAGCCGGCAACAGCAGCCGCAAACTTTTCCCCACCCAGCCCTGCCTTTTCTCCTTGCCTTTAGCTTTATTATTGGGTTTGGGATAGCGATCCCTCTTGAGAATTTGTTCTTAGTAGACTTTGGCTTTGACTTGGTTTTGAATTTGTAATTTCTATTAAACAATTAAGACAACTCCGCTTTCGCTTTGCTATTTACCATTTGAGAGTCACTTTTGGTTTGACTTGTTTGTGAAAGCTGTTATTTAAAGGCAGAGCCTCCCTTCAAAAGGGCACGAAGCTATGGCGGCGTTCATTGTGTAAGTGGACACCAAACAGGCAACACGAGGGCACATGCTCCAGAAAATGCCATTTTTTAGTTTTTTCCGGTCACAAAAATGCAGACAGACTGCCAAGCAGTCAGCGCGAAGCTGCTGCCGATCAAACTCTGGTTATATTCAAATTCTAACGCGACTGGAAGACGATTTTTTAGGAAATTTGAGCATTGGTGGTGGAGAATCAATGACCATTGGCAATTTGAACCGACCATCAATCAAACGCCTGTATAAACTCTATTTGCAGGATTAGCAAAAAGTGCCAAAAGGTTGAGATCAGTTTGTGTAATTAATGTTATAGAAATCAAACATCGTACTGGCCAAGTGTTTGACTGGGAGGAGAACTCCACTAATGCGAGAACCTTGGATTGAAAATTGCACTTTAAAGTGCAGTGGTCGTCGTGCTGCGCATGCTCCTGAGGGGGTCCCCCCTTGTTGACAACATATCCGAGAATGCCGCATGATGTTACGGGTTGATTATGATGTTTGCGATATTACCGCTGATATGGCGGCTGATTTGTCACAAGCATAGCAACTTATCAAATCTAACACGCAATAAAAGGTCTAAGTTAAATATCTGCTGAATATTGAACAGTAATTACCGGTACACGCTGAATTGAGATCACATTTGATCATGATTTTCTCGAATCAGTTGAATGGGGCTCGCTCGAGCCATGGAGCTAAACACTTACCCGTACGCGTGTATATGCCAACAGACTATCAATGACCGGGCTCTGGTCTACGACATCACTAGCAAGGACGAGAACTTTCATTTCAAGAGGCCCATCAGGAGTACAATTGAAAAAAATGCAAGCTACAGAAATCTACAGGTCGCAGAGCAATGCCCGCTGCAGCAAGAAGCATCTGTTCCGTGGTCTGCATGAACGTTGGTGTTAAGAGAACCAGGTATATGGCGCGCTACACTCGGCTGTGGAGAATCCAACTCCACTACGAAGTTTACCCCGTTGGGGGTGCAAACGAGAATTCCGAGTACAGGTATCAAGTCAAGCGAAGGACCTTTCATAGGTCTTCTTGTTATGTAGGGGTTAACTCATTTGAAAGAGGATTCAGACCTACCCGGCATGCGGCAATCAGGAGGTACAACAACGAAGTTTGCATAGCACCGGTAGGCCTACACTAGCTAGCTGTTGGATCTCTGCCATGACCGTGCACAGGATCTCTCAATACATCCCTATGTGTAGCCGTGCAATTTTCCTGCCAAATGCCGCAAAAACCCGCTTGTTTTGTCTATTGTGTCCTGTCATTTGACTATTTCTTGCCACGTATTACTAGAAGAAGTAAGAAATGGTGATCAACAGTGGGTCGTGGGCCAAGTCGTCGCAGGGCCGGTACGTTGTGCAGCTGGTTCTGGGACCGGATTCTCTTATATCCGTGTACGTCAACGTGGTGACCTTCTCCCTTATCGAAGCAACAGCATCTCCCGTGTCCTGCTCTGGCTTGCCGATCATGGTCTTGAGTGTAATTTTTGTGTTAGGCATTGTGCTTGTTGCTGGTCTACTTATATATATATACAATGTTGATCATTTTAGTGATGTATTTTTACCGTGCTGTGATAGCATTGTGTACAACCAGCGTGACGGCGCGCGATCAAACCCATTTGTTCACTGTGACTGCATGCAGTAAACTCAGTGACATTAAATGTGCAGAGTGTCTCAATGTTCGTAGCCTTACATGAGTTTATAGAAAGAAATATACCACTGCTTAATATTTTACTATTGCATGATGTTGAGTCTTACAAAGGCGTTAACAAAGTGAGGGACCGCTCCCATCTCACTCCGATTGAAGTTGAGAAGACCTATGTTTACAAACATTTATGTTTATCAACAAAAAAATCGTGCACATGCAGCGCAACGACCACTGCGCTTTAAGTAAACTATTTAAACATCTCCACTTTGGCTTTGCTATTTTCTGTTTGAGAGTCACTCTGTGCCGGTAATTTTACTTCAGTTACTTTGTACCTGTAATTTTAATTAGTCCCTAGTAATGCTTGTAATTTCCAGGGGTACTTTAGTCCTTAGTTAGTTTAGTTCTAGCATAGACCCTCAAGAAAAACTTTAGGGTCTATGGTTCTAGTTGTACTTTCTGTAGGTCACTACTGTTTTCCCCATGAGCTCGCACTCTTCGTTTACATAACAATATCCAGTCATTGCATTTCAATGGGGAAACATTGGACCTACAGTTTTTAGTAAATTTGTGATTAGTAATAAACAACCCCCTACTGATCCAAGACACCTGTGAGTTAGTGTGCTTTGTTCTTGTCTGTGATCCCCTCCTGTCAGCCGCCCTCCGCATATGTATCCATGATTTGAACCAGTAATACTGGAAATTCAAGTAAACTCCCTTTGTGTTTTTGTTCGCAAAACTATTTATTTTCACCTCTTTGAAAAGTCTGCCAGAAGCCAGTCATTTGCCTGTAAACCTCCCAAGTTTTTACACAGATAACGGGTCAGTCACAATCAGGGTGCGCTAGAGTGTGTCACTTAGGTCAAAATTTCAAGTTCATGATAACTGTCCAGTTAAATAATATGTTGAAAGGTTCTGGTATGGGGCATATCTTCCTAAAATTTGGTGAAGCAAACGTCATTAGTATTACCACAGTGCACATTGTTTTATATGGTTGACGCAGTGTCACGGACGCTACAGAAATGTTGTACATGAAACACAAATGTCATAATAAAATTATAAACAATGATTTGTTAATGCTTTCTTATGTTATTACAATATAAAAGATGCATATTGGCATTAAAATAAGCTATACTTGGTATGATTTAGTTAATTTTTCCATGAATAAAGACAACCTAAAGTTTAGTGAGAAATGCAACAATATTGATCATATTTTTTTATAGCACTTTCAACTTCTCTATGTCCTTCCGCTGGTATGCTGTACTGAAAAGTTTTATTGTCATGAATTAACCATGCTATAGCAACAATATTAATACCACTCAGTGTAATCAAAATGAACTTCTTTCTAAAATATTTTCTGTTTAATATGACATGTAATTTTGTCATGGACGCTACAAAATCAAACTTGAAAGTTAGGTCAATTTGAAATTAACAATCTGGTTTTTTCTTTCTCTTTTCTCCAAAACCTTTCTCTATCAAACATTTAAATTGTGAAAATTGTGTCAAAACATTGTCAATTTCTTTAAATTGAACAAAAAAGCTTTAGCAACTACTGCAAAAATCAGTTGGAGTAAAAAATCACTGCAACTGAGCTTACTTCTGGGATCAACCCTTGAGTCGTTTTCTAACGACACTCCTCAGGGTCTATAAAACGAGCATCTAAAACAAATCCTTCTTACAAAATCATAGCTTGTTATGTAACTTTGACCAACATGTGAAGGAGTAAGCAGTCCGTCGATATCCAGAACGACAACCGAAAAGTCTGGTGAGTTAATTCAAACACACTTTGCCCATATCACTCAAACCGTTAAAAGATTTCACAATAGCGGTTTTAACAACGGGGAAACTGAATTTTTTTAAATTTGTCTCCATTTTATGCCACAACTTATCGTATAAAACCAAGATGCAATCTGTCATCGAATTGGTACTACAATCAACCAAACTGTAAAGATTGCTGAGCAATACAGAAAACATCATCTGGCAAAGAAAGTCAAAAACTGAGAGAGCTGCCATATAAGTAATCAAAGTCGGGGGCATGAATTAAATAAACCAATACTCTCCTCAGACCTAACCGATTTCAAAGGCCGTTTACTGCAAATATTGTTAACGAAACCATGAAACCTGGGAATGGCTAAACACAGAGAAGTAAGATTTATTTCTCGAAACAGTAATTCACAATATGCTTTTCAAACACCGGAAAGCAGGCACCAATATCAACCCGAAATCTAATACAAAGTCCATGAAAAATTGATACAAAACAAAAAGTTCGGTTAATCGATTTAAATGCCTAAACCAAGTAATCGTTGTCAGATTAGTACAACATTTACTGTTAACATAACGAGCTCTAGCAATGTTCAAAATATGCCTAAAACAAAAATCCTTATAAATGTCCAGAAACTCCGGTCGATGCTTGGTCATGTTAATTATAATATGACACCACACACCGGATCGCTCACTATAGAGTCAGTCAATAGTGGCTAACTCTCTCAATAACGAATCTGGCTTCTCCTCCTCGAGAACGAAGATTACTTCACCACACAACCAAGCGGAGGGGATAAAAAACAAAAGAGCGACTGATAAAGGAACCCCATTTTTGGTTCCCAAACACCGTTAAGACGAATCACTCTATCAACAAACCGGTTTACCGGGGACCCAAATCACATGACTAGGGTCAAAGCACTATCGATTCACCAGTGTCTCGCCATGTATTCCACACAAAATAAATGCAATGATCCTTTTATTCACCATATCGTAATACTAAACAATCTTGGTAGAGCGGATGTGTGGAGTTGCCCTCATTTTCCTTTATGTAAAATGTGGTGGTTATTTCACATTTAGATTGGCTTATAAACTGAAAAACAATGTTTGCATTTTATTGTAGCATCCGTGACATAATGAATTGAAATGGAATACACAATAATAAATGCATATACAGCACAGAATTCATTGTTCTTTTCACCAGAATTCTAATAACATATTCAATATAATTACTGCATTCTTAAAAAACACCAATCTAAGTGTTACAGTTGAGGCTCAACATAACTTTTTGAGTGTTTTATTACTTTTTAAAAAATCAATTTGTGCAAATTTACAATTTTATGCCTTGAAGACATTTTGTACACAATACACACTATATTTATATTTTTCAGTGGATTAACTGCTTTAAAATGTTTTAAATAGTTATTAATTATGACTATGTAGTAAACACCGTCACGGACGCTACACCGTCACGGATGCTACGTTTCCATATTTTAGGAATATTAATAGTGAACGCAAGGGACAGTAATTGTATAATTTGTTTATTTAAGGTAGGCACCTATTGACACTTAGGCCTGTGACATCAGATCTTTTATAACTCCTGTTGTCCTTGAGATATGAGTGTGTCACGGACGCTACAAGAAATTCCGACCACAAGGATCTCCATATTCATTTATTCACAAAACAATACAATATGCAATTTTATTTAAATTTTGGTGTATAAAATGCTTGCCATAGATGTGGAGGTTGGAATTCAATACAATATTACAATATTTTATCCATTTTTCTACATATAAACTAAAGGTATATGTACTTATGGTCATAAAACACAGAAAAACATAACGATGTTACAGTTTTGGTAAAAATACCACAGTTTCTGTTCCGATGCACATAATCACATGAAATAACTTGTGAAAGAAAGGTTAGGTATTCTGTAATAACATATGTAAGCTAAAAATTCCACAATTTTAACACTGTGTTCCAAAAAACATTTTGAAATTAAGTACATTTTGAAGTGAAACAGCATAACGCTACTTTTTACAGTTTTTAAAGGCATTTTTGTGGATGTACAACCAAACCTGCACAATATATGCAATATTTCTTTATGTGACAAGTTAGTTACAACTATTACTATTTATTAGAAACAAATAAGCAATATAATATCAGTCTGAATAGCAGATATATGTCCATAACAAATGAAAATCATCTAGCGCACCCTGATTGTGACTGACCCGATAGCATGTAATTTTCCACTTTTCCTACACAGTATTTGGGAATGCACTAGTGAGATGTGCAAAATTTTGCATACCGGTAGGTTGAAGTGATCACTTTTTTGTTTTGCGTCCTGGGTACATAGATGTTTGGAGGCTTTCATCAAAAAACATCACAGTGTAGTTGAATAGGACTGTACCATATAGTTTTTTCTGCCTTACAAAGCTTTGCTTACGTATTGTAAAATGTACACCTGCATGCTATTGCTTGCAGAATGTCACATTGTAGTTGGCAAATGAATGCTGACATTGATACCATGGGACTTTCTTTACTTCCATGCCGCCACAATCATGGCTTCCTTCCATATTTGTGTTTTCCCTTTCCTCTCTACCCTACTTCCATGTGGTGAAGTCTAAACTTTGCCCATAATGCTAAAGAAAAACACAATAGCAGCAATACCAGTTTTTTTGCAGTGAAAGAGCGTCAACAACATCAATATTGTGGATGATGCCTTGAACTTCATGAGGATTGATATCACTGTCATAGTCAACCATGCTTGAGCAGTTTCTTCTCATGGACAGTGTGTCAAGTTAACAATGATGAACAAGATTTTAATTTCTTTTTTGCAAGAAAATAGTAATATCTCGTTACGTGTGGCTATTTTTTGCAGACTCACAGAGATTTCTAGAAATTTCTATCGATTGACTAAGAGAGGCCAGTTGTTTTCTTGCGGTTTAAGTACGTGCTGGTAATTTTTCACAGATCCTACATGATACAGTGTTTTGGTGTCCTCACATGACTCTGTGTGTATTCTGAGCACTGAGGTCAGGGTGTATCTGACGTGGCCAAATCAAAACACATGACGAAACAGGAGTCTTTGAATTCTGAGTGTATTCTGTGATCTTGCGTTGTTTCTGAACCTCGTGATGAATAAATGAGTGCATTTACTGCGTACCGGTATGCAGTAGCAGAGGTGGATAGGTTTTGACTCACATCGTATATCATTTCGGCTTTTGTCTAGCTGCGTGCATTGCTAGAATTAAGAAAGTCTTAGACTACTGCAGAGGCGCTCAGCTGAACAGGTGAATGGCACGTTTTGATCTGTGTGGTGACAGTGTCTTGTCAGCTACAGGTGACATAACTGTGTAGCTCTCCAGCAAAGCCATTCCATATATTGTTAAGATTTCCCCAAGCAACAAACAACCAGTTCAGCTTCTGAACAGCTTCATATATCAAACTTTATGCCACAATGACCTATAAAGGTTTTTGGATTGTATACCACAGTATGTATGTGCAATAATGGTTGATCTGTTATCTCACAGTGATATCTTAAACATTTTGAGTGGAGTCTGAATGGCATTGATAGAATCAGATTGCTGAGAAGTACCTTGACCCGTGAAATATGAGCTGGATGATATATATCAGTCATTCATTTGTTGACAGGAAATACAAGATTTTTAGTACAGATGAAAGTTTGTGACTTTTGGTTTCTTCCATTTTCACGATATCAGTGACATAAAGTCAATAACTTTAAAGAGACAAAGTGTCCTTTTGAGTTTTTTGTGAATTCTATTTTGATATGAAACGAATTTTGTGTTGTTAGACTTCTTGAAACATCTGAATTACTGGTCAACTCTTCACAACCTCAACTCTACTTGCAGCCAGGCAAGAAATATGTAAATATTCAGTGAAACATTTCACAGAATGTACGAAAAAAATCAAGTTCCTCACACAACTATCACCATGAATAGCTGGCCATACGTGGTTACGTACAATTTTGACCTTGTGTAAGCTTGTGTACTGAAAACTTATTTGGCAGGGCCTTTCATATAAGGTCGAAGGTCTGTGATTGTTTCATTGTCTAGAATATAACATAATCAATCGTTTTTTCAGCCAGTAATACAGGAAAGGTTGACTTTTTAAGTTCCATAGCTATCACAGCACACAAGTGGCTTGAATCTTGCTTTTGTTTCACTCCAAAGCAACTTTCTATCATGAATAAGAATATGTAGAGTATATATTTTTGCTACATTTTTGTATACAGTGACAAATAAAAAAGCTAGTGTGACATGATGTTGTGTTAAACAATTTACAAAAATCATCTGAATTTCAGGTTTGTATACTAAAATTTTCACTTATGTGTTTGATTCTTGTAATTAAAAGCCGCAAAGTCGGATTTCAAGCTGATAAAATTATATACTTCAGTGGAAATTAATACCACACAGATTACCTCTTTTCTAATCTCTACAGGTGTCATGCGGAAAATGCGGTAATGGACTTGGACATGAATTCTTGGGTGATGGACCTAAAGCTGGCCAATCCAGATTTTGAATATTCTCTTCCTCATTGGAGTTCAAGGCCAAAGGTGATCGGACAAAAATTCACATCAAAATACTTCTTTAGATGATTTGTAGACTTTCAAAGGGACAAAGTCACTGCCTTTTCAAACTATTTTGACTCTCTCTGTTTCATGTAAGAAGTTGTTTATGCTTTTCTTATCAATCCCCTGAGCTCTGTTAACACCTTGCATGTACATGTGACATGTCAGTGTGATAATGACACTTTTTAGGTGGGTTTACACGTATATTTTTTTAAACCTGAGGGAATCTGATTAGTCGTTCTGTAAATATTTCTTATCAGCGATCTAAGCGATCTCACGTTTACACGTCATATACAAGGTATGAATTTAGTTCGGGTCAAGCGCCCTCAGCGATATCTGGGCTAGAGAACAATCGCTTGCTTGCAATGGCGGACCCACACATCATGTAGCTGCTGTCTACGCTCTTTTTGTGTTCTGTCAACCAATCGAGACGCCTTCGGCGAAGAAATTTACTAGGAGAGAATATTGTTGGCCTCGCCCCGTCTGATGTCATTATCTATTCCATGTTAAGATGAAACACCTAGACAGACACCTACAATACAGACTCTTATACGGAAAATTGAGACAATCAAAGTTCCGGCCAATGCGACACTAGTAACACTGGATTT
>LD343642.1:243095-255859 GCA_001465055.1 Ptychodera flava | reverse complement strand
TCCCTGTCTATCGACTCCCTGCGAACCCATTTCGAGGGGAAAAGGCGTTCCTTGTCAGAAAACCTCTCCTCGGATGACCCCTAAATGCACAGGGGATAGCAAAACGTTGTGCCGTCGACTTGGCAGGAAAGGGGGTACCCAAAAAGGGCCCGATTTCCACCGGGTTGGGAGAATAACGGTCACCAGTGCTTAGATTCTGGCTACACCGAATTTCAAGCGGATTTTCACCGACTTGGCAGGAAAAGGGTTAATATGCATAAATAAACATTTCTCCGCATTTTCCGCATAAACGACGAAAATAAAACCTGCGAGTGATAGAATGGCTATTTAGCGTCACACTTATTTGTATAAATTGATGACTGAGACAACAAGCTGCAACAACAGCCGCGCATACAACAACAAAGTTTGTCCGAATTTCAGTATATTTGTCCAAAAGTCGCATTTTACTGAATATCTAATGCAACTTGCCTGCAACAAATGATGGTGTTTCTGTGAGAAATCTGCATTCTTTGAAATAATTTTTGCCATTTTGATATGCAAAATGAAGGCACCACGCCCAAGCACCTGTGCATACACTGCGATGATTGGCTGTGTACACCTATACAATGCATCTGCAAACTTTTGGCCATGGAGGTTTTTGGTATAGTGTCCCTGGCTTTACTAGCTTCCACTAAAGCCCTTCAAAGTGATATGAACATGAAATAAAACTGACGACATGCTTTTGAGGTAATAATAATAGTTTGTCTCCTCAATATTGAAGGAAAGGTATGAGGGGGTTGAGGTGACTTAGGTGGAGGGTTCAAGGCAACAAGGGCTGATGGGGCCGAAAGGGTCAGGAGTCGAAGTGACTAGAAGCTATAACTGCTATTGATAGATATGGTTTAGGAACATAGTAATACAACTACATTAGTAGCGAGCGCAGCGAGAGCGGCCGAAGGCCGCTCGCGAAGCGAGCATTAAGACTAATGCGTGTACAAGAAATTTAGAATGGAATCTCTATATACCTACGAGTTTGAAAAGAGAGCACAGTTCCATGGAGGCGGCCATTTTGAATACTTTTACACGGATTGCGTGAAATTAAAGATATCATCTACCACAAAAACCACTCGACAATGTGTATTGCCGACAAAAGAATCTCTCTGTTCCAAAGAAAGCGTGAAATTTGTTTCAAAATGACTATTTTCGATCACTTTTGAAGGCCCGGATCGGTCATCACTTGGCGCCGCCATTTTGAAACAAGCCTACTCTCGCGAGAACGAACGGTCAACTCACGCGAGAATTAAAAATAGTGTGCTGAGAGCTAGCTACCGACGGGAATATCAAGTACGTGTTTTACATTAGACTGCCTCTTTTCCCGCCCCTGTTTAATATAATAAACTGATCGGAATCATATAATTTACCAGTTTTAAATAATTTTCGCTAGTGAACTTGGCATTTCCGAGTTAAATTGCTATAAATGTTATTCTAGAAAACAATTCACAACAATAGCAACCTCAATGGCATCATGCATCAAACACAGAAATTAGCATGCTTTTGCCTGAAAACATCAATGACGATATACCCTAGTCGCTGCGCTCGCTCTCAGGTCAGACCTGTTACATATTATTGCAGTGGTCTACCCCACAGGGAACCTAAGTAAAAATCAATCAGTACGTCACCCTTTACAAAACTGTTATAATGAAATATTCCTGATAAATAGTTTGTCATTCAGTATTATTTATTGCTAAAAGCTAGTAACACCCGGTACATGGATATAGATACTAAGTTTGATGTATCCTTGAACATTATAACACTTTCAAACTTCAAAGTGGTACATTTAAGGAATGCGGTAAATGTACTTCTAAGGCCTGTGTACAGTGTAGGTTCATTTTCTGAGTAACATAAAATCTTGTTATGAACCAATACATAAAGCTTGCGCCAATATAACCTTTACTATTACAGTATTAGGAACACAAGTTTGCTTTAATTCCGGGTGCTATCTGAGCTAGGAACAGTGAGAGTGTACCTGTGGTTATTTGAGGGCGCTCTCTCCGCCGACGTCCTAAATGCTTGATCCAGCTCGCATGCAGCCCTCGGTATTAACGAATAACGTATTACAGCTTGCAAAAACACGGTATTAGCAGGATCGAGGCAAAAGTAAATGCTAATGAGAGTTCGAATTCCGGCACCAAAAACGCTGAACAATACGTCGGTTCGCACACTATCTAAAAATCTCTCTGGACGGTACTACAAGCACATAATGACTTGTGTAGGTTGTTTGTATTCAGTTCCTCCAGTAACAATTTGAAATTGAAGCGTATAAATCATCGGAATTTAGGAGCGCTTTTTGTCCTATTTGAAAAAAACATTGGCTAAATTTTTTACAGGTCTGTTAAATATGCCAGAAATTGAATAGATGAAATGAAATCGAGCAGAAATCGATAAAAAGATGATTAAATGTTTTGGAGTAAAGTTTGTGGAAGCTAACAATCAATTCAGCATCAAAATGGCGGACTTTTCTTTGGACGAAGTCATAGCTCGTCGTCAACTGAAGTGGTCTGGCGGTCGTGGAAGGTAAGCTAAACGGTGCAATCACTGTATTTCAGTCGTCGAATGAGCAAGTATACAGAGATTGGTGCGTTTAGATATCGCACGTGCACACACAAAAATTAAAGCCGGGGCAGTGACAGCCCCTCTGCAGATATCCATACCCCGTTTTCATCACTACACTGTACACACTGCACAGTAGAGTCATGTAGCTTCCGTCCTCGAAACCGAAAGTTACACATTTTGCTACGTACGACCATGGACCTTTATATATAGGTCCTTATACAACAAAATTCAGTGTCTTGGAATTCTTTTTTGGCAGACAATAATGACGCGCAAGAACAAACTGTCAGGTAATGAATATATCGATATGCATATGGCTGAGGTCAATTTTGGCGTAGTTGTTATGTAATGACTGATGTATCACCTCAAGGCAGAGATGGGCCGAATAATAAAATTAGCTCAGATGTGAAAGTAGACACTGTGACTTATAGTATCTCCCTCCCCTCTAATATTTAGTACATTGGGAACGACGGTAAGGATAAAGATAATTGTAAACAGTAGTAGAGACTCAGAAAGTCATCAGAGTGAAGGCAAGGAGGTAGGAAGGGACTACCTCCTTTGTTAGGGCATCTTTTTATCCCATGGTGAGGGATGGAGCCAGCGTACAAACCAGATGCCCAAGGAAACCTTTCACAATTTGTATCAAAATATTTGTATCCAGTTGCACCTTTTATTCTTGTGCTGGAAAGACTTCCTTGAGACCCCCTCCCAAACCTGCTTTTTCTGATAGGGTTCACTGTTTTTATTACTATAAAAGGGCTTTTCGCAAATTACGTCATTGTTCTTTCATTAATATGTTAACAGAAATATTTTTTCCGCATATTTAGAATACACTTTTGGAGTTACTCATTCAAGAACAGCAAAAATACAACTTAAGGCGACAGCTAACAGCGTTACCGTTACAATTTCAAAACTTGCGTATGATTTTACGCAACTTGGTTTTTATTTGCGTAAAATGTATCAACAGCGCGTACGGTGTCGGTGGGAATCGGTATCTGAAGTGAGTTGGGCAGTCTTTTCTGTCGAACTTGGGTTTCCTTTAATGCGCATGCTCTATTAACAAAAAACAATAACCTGGGGGGATTCAAGGTATAGTAGCTGTACGCTTGCATTGCCGTGATGCATGTCTCGTATATGATCGTTGAGCAGCCTAATGACTTCATGTTCAAAGAAAATACTTTCTGACAATGAAATTAGTGTTTTCAAAGGGCCAACAAAAAGCAGATACTGATCAAAGTCCAGCGGTACCTCTAAAGATGCAACCCTACAGAGTCACCCGTAAACACTTTCCAAATAACATGCGACGTAATGACCATTAACTGTATTGTGTTACCAACAACGTAGACTCGATGGATTCTCGAATTCTTTGCAACTGTAGCGCCATTGTCTGTACATAACTGATTGACATGATGCTTTGTGATGATGAAATACAATGTTTCATAAAGAGTTGCGGTCCGCTAAAGTCTAAAATGTTGCAATATCATGATAAATGTCACTTGCAAGCAGGTGCATATGTTCTATTTTTGTCGTGCATTGAACCACGTTCAGGCAATGCATCCAGTACAGGCCAAGTATGTCGTGTCATGGGGCGGCATTTCTCAATGCGTATTAGTTTACGCAGTCATGATTTTTTTTGCGTATTTCAGAACAATTTTGCGTAAAATACGCAGGATTTTGCGTTAACGGAAACGCTGCAGCTAATATTACAACAACATACACTTCACTACATATTGACACAGCTGAGACTATAAGCTGCAACACTGACAAAATTTGTCCGCATTTCAAGCATCAGTGTCTGATGTATTGCACATGAAGCTGAATCTAATAACAAACCTGATCAGTGCTATGAGCAAACAGCACTACTGCCATGCATAGAATAGTAATATTGCAATGGTAATATAAACTACAAACTAGTAACGATATACATCACCTTTAATGCCGTCCAACTCTAATTTTAAGCGTTGACAACCACAAATGTTTCATCATGAATTTCTATATCAGTTAACATGTTGCAAAAATGCTTCAGCATGCTTGACAATATATGACATTAAAACTCAAGGAAATTCGAATCATTTGTACTGGTTCTGCATTGTGAACATTTAAGCTTTTGGCTTTATGCAAGCTCGTGTTGACATCAACGGAAGTGTGCAACATGTTGGCAATGGAGTTTAGGTGGAGATAATATGATATACTAAAAAAATGGTCAGTTCTTGTTTTTGTCAAATATGATGTGGATAGCTCACTTTTTGTGTTAGTTACTATGTTTCCTTTGCAGCAAATTGAATCATCTTTATCAATTCTTGATTTTAGGGGGATTTGAAAGAGGAAGGGGAGAGGTTAAGAGGGGAGAGGGCATTACCTAATAATATGAACAGCATTGTACTGTCAGGGAACCTTGTTGCCAAATACGATATTCATAGCTCCTGTGCTCTCCCTGGCCTTTCAAAATCGTTAGTAAATTTACGAATTGGGTTCAAAAAATATTAGTAAGCACAAATTATGTTATTCTGAACCCACCAACTTTCAACAAGTACTTCTGGTACTCAATAGATGATTTTAAGGGGATAGAAATGATGAATGATTTCATTATAGACAAAAGAAAATGAAAAATCCCTTTTTAGTTTTTTTGACAATGAACACTCATATTTTGATACGCATTTTCAAAAGATTTATTGAATAACACAGTACATCATGGGTCATGAATGCTTGTAAACATTAAAATTTCTTCCTTGTTTCAATAAAGTGTGTAATTTTGGTCAACGGCCAATGAATGTTATTCAATTACTCTATCTTTATTACACAACATAACATGTTCAAGTATATTGTGACACAAATCATAACTCCCTTTGTGTGTGTAGTCAGTGGTTGATGATTATATATATTAATTTATGAAGCGGTCATTAATATTATCAAATATTATCAGTGTTTGCACAAGTTTTAGATGCTAGAAAATCTGTCCCCTGTTTTTCATATTTGAAAAGCTCTGTTACTTTGAAAGTATGCATGTCATCCATAGGTACTAGGTGGTGCCTCTATAGCTGCAGTCATTATGTCATGTTCATCTCTAAAATTCTTTGTAAACAACCACTGATCAGAACATTTGGCAGTCTGTAGTTTCGCACAAATTTTGTCTCATCTCAATCAAATTTAAGTACGCAAACTGAGACTGGTGATCCTGCTAATGTTTTCTTAGAGACAGTTACACTTTTAAAACGCTGCAGATGATCGTCATTTATTTTTTTGTCTGGATAAACTTTTTGGTCATGGGACTGTGCACAGCATTTTCTCTGGATCATAGAAAACTATCAGTATTCATAACATTTGCTGAGACAGTTTCTTGTAAAATATTTTGAAGGAAACCTATTAAAATTGGCAAGCTGACTGAAAAATTCAATTTGCAGATCGTCAAATGACAAATCTTTGACATCTAAGATTTCCGGCTCGCTTCCACCTCCATGCACAGAAAAACACTTTGCAGTACATGTTCAACCATGCGCGGTCCGGACTGCAGTTCTGCTGTAGTTCGACTGTCTTTCAGGCTGACTGTTCTTGATCTCTTCTAGCTCGGCGGTTTCATTGTTTCGTATTTTTTTCATATCAGTTGCCGTTTTTATGCCCAACTATCTTTCCCAACTGGATACTATCAATCCAAAGTATTTGTAACTGCCCGCTTCCCTCGATCCGCGTCAACAGTCCATTCGGAAAGTTGAAAGCATGTGAGTGTTTGGGCGTCTCGAAACTACCGTAATGGGGTGCATGACACACCACTATGAGATCACAAGACCCGGGGATCTTGAAACCTTTTCGCGCATGCTCATGTTACCACAGGTCAAAGTCCAAAGCCAGCTATCACCATGTGTCGATGCGCCGATGATAGGGGCAGCGTAGGTTTTGAAAGACGAGATATGACAGTATTTCCCCGGAATTCACAATCTTGACCGAAAGTCAGGCTTCAAAAATAACAAAATCGTTCGTAAATGGCCGATCGGGCATTCATTTTTTTTCGTAAATTTTCATTTTTGTTCGTAATTTACGAAAGTTACGAGCGACAGCGAGAGCACAGTAGCTCACTTTCTGTGATAGTTACCTCATCTCTTTTGAAGCAAAGTGAATCATCTTTATCTGTTCTTGATTTTCAGGGGAATCGGAAGAGGAAGGGGGAGAGGTCGAGGGAGGGGGAGAGGGCAACCTCAAAATGTAAACTACAATGTACCGTCACGGAACCTTGTCACCAGAACATTTGCCCCAAGAGGCAGACCTGGTCCCCAGCAGTACGGACAGGTCAGAATAGCAGACGCCAGACAAAAAATTGGCATGACAGATGCTAGGCAGAGGATTTTGCAAAATATGAGAAGGACTGATGCCAGGGAAAGGCTGAACCAAAAAGCAAGAAAGACAGATGCCAGGTTAAAGTTAAATGCCAAAAGAAATGTGGAAGATCAAACTGATCAGACTCAGCAAGGAGGTACAATCAATATGGATGTGAGTATGAATACCTGTGGTTTGTCTTCACATGTATACATTAAACACAGATACACATGTATGGACAAGTGCATACATTTAAACATAGCATAAGGGGCGACGTCAAAAGATCGATGTTTGAAAAAAAACTTAATTGCTTAAGTTTGGGGGTGGGGGGTTTTTGGCCAAATTAATTTCTGTGCAGTCAAAAACGATTTAACGTCTTTATGGCAAATTTTACGATTTCAAGGCTGAATTTTGTACGCTAGAACCGATCCAGTCACCTGTATTTTTGTTACTTTATAATGGTTTTCAATTTTTATTTAATTCAATGGTACATTGATATGTCGTTTGAAAGAATTAGTACAGGGTATGAGTCCGCAATGTTTTTCAATTTTAGGTCAGTTAAGTTAGAAGGGGGGGTGGGGGGGTCTGAGGCCAAACTTAAGCAATTAAGTTAGATTTATTATATTGAACTTTTGATGTTGTCCCTAAGTTATAGATACTACTGAATAACACGTAACAAGTTTTTTTTGCAGCAGTAAGTGCAGCTTTGTCATGACACTAAAAGGCATGCATTACTGAGTGCAAGCTAGCATGACACATACATGATATGTCTGTGAGGTAGTGTTGTAGCAAAAACTATCATTTGGTTTGAAATTGCCAAGGTGGGTTTGAAATTGCTAAGGTGGTCCAAAGATAACATTACTGGAAGCTGAATAATTAACGTAAGAGAACAGTGCTATGGACTCTAGTGGTTGTTTCAGGTTTTTGTTGAGGAAAAAGCCTGTTCAAGCCCTGATTGTTTCAAATGAAGACTAAAATGTTCATAAAATGTTATTTCTTTGTCACTTATGTTTTTGACCATTTAGGTAGTATGTGCCTTGAAAGTGAAAGACTTACACTTTTATTTAAACTTTCCTTAATAGAATTTCCAACCATACTCTTACCAAATCAAGAATAAAAATCAGGGATCACCTTGCAAAGTATATTACTAGATAAACACATTACCTACCGGTAGTATTTACGGATATTTGAAATTCAAAATTACCGCCATGTGTCTATCGGGAAACAAAATTAGCCGATTTTCGAAAGTTTAAAACAGTGTAAATTATTCAAACTCCAAGTTTTAAAATGAGACCCCACACGGGGTAGATCAGCAAAGAATTCTGAGTCTGAATATCTGTCCCTATTCTTAAAGGAGAATTCTGCCTCAATGACCACTGCTCTTCATGAATTATTTAAATAATAACACATGAGAGCTAGGGCAATATCACGATTTATTGCCTGCCCAAGGGATGGTGGTCATGATTGATGATGCCCGAGCTGTAGGCAAGGGCATCATCAATATTTCGATCATGACCACCAGCCTGAGGGCAGGCAAAAAATCGTGATATTGCCCTAGCTCTCATATGTTATTAGTCCCCACGGACACCCTCCGGGGGGACTTATAGGTTTGGTCATGTCCGTGCGTGCGTGCGTCCGTGCGTGCGTCCGTCCGTCCGTTCACGCAGATATCTCAGAGATGCCTGGAGCGATTTCATTCAAACTTGGTACAAGGATTACTTCATATGTCATACAGATGCACGTCAATTTGTTTTGTGATACGATCCAATATGGCCGCCAGGCGGCCATATTATTACGATTTTTTCATGTACAGAGCCATTACTCAGGCATGTTCCAACCGATTTTATTCAAAGTTGGTACAAGGACATTGACCAATGTCATAGATATGCACGTCAATTTGTTTTTTGTGATACGATCCAAAATGGCCGCTGTGCGGCCATTTTATTATGATTTTTTCATGTACAGAGCCATAACTCAGGCATGTTTCAACCGATTTTATTCAAAGTTGGTACAAGGACATTGACCTATGTCATACATATGCACGTCAATCTGTTTTGTGATACGATCCAATATGGCCGCCAGGCGGCCATTTTATTACGATTATTTCATGTACAGAGCTATTTCTCAGGCATATCCGCATGTTTCAACCGATTTTATTCAAAGTTGGTATAAGGACATCGACCAATGTCATAGCTATGCACATCAATTTGTTTTGTGATGCGATCTTATATGGCCACTGTGCGATCATTTTGTTACGATTTTTTCATGTCCTGAACCATAACTCAGACATGTATCAAGCGAATTCATTCAAAAGTATTTTTATCACAGACCTAATGAAGAGGACTCTATCCTCTCTGAGGACCTGTTATCAAAATACCCATTAACAAGTGGGGACTGTGTCATCAACGATGACTTGTTATTTTTATTACACCGAACAAGCAAACATGCAAAGAAACAAAAACACAATGACTTCTTCGAGTACAGTTTGCCTTCTGAGTCCGGACCTCCGCGTAAAATGTTGTCAGTGCCGAGTCTAGGGTTGCCGCTAAAGTTTGCAGATCTCCTCGGCGGCGTATCCAAATTTGTTGCTTGCATAGTCGCTGAACACAGAAATTGCATTCCTTGTTGCCATTTTTGTTCGTTTGCTGTTTACTTGCATCAAAATATCGTCTAACTGTGCCGGTGACAGCTCTGCATGACGTTTCGCAGCCATAAGTTGCCGACTGCAAAGTACAACAAGCGAACGACAATTTGTTTTGCGCAGAAAGGATGCGCAGTACGTAAAATGCCGTCATCCATGTAATATCAAATGCAGAGGGCATCATCACATTCGCAGAGGGCATCATCACATTCGCAGAGGGCATCATCACGTTCTTTTACATGTCACGTGAGTCGTGTTTAACCAATGGCAGTGCACGCTGAATGAGTGAGGTGTAATAATGGAACAATAATTCATATCGTTCATCTCTCATACCATCGACAAGATTTTACTTAGTAACCTTTTTTCACCACAATATTACCTCACGAAATTAGTTACGAAGGTATTTTATCAAATCACAAATGTGACCTTTCAAGTGTTTTAAAGCCAGTGGTTTTGATAAAACAATCTTTTGAGAAGTAGTTTTTGTATCTTCTGCATTTCTAACCATCATACTTGGTTTTTTCTTCTCCGGTAGGCTGGCACACCAAAGGTGACGATACAGAATCCACAGGCAACAGTGCTTGAAGTCAACAATGCCCAGTCTGTTGTGAAAAGACTCAGTAACAAAGTCACTACCAACAGTGGTGACTTGAAAATTACAACTGTCAATGACATGGCCAGAAAGGTACGTGTATGTACATGTGGATCATTATTCTATGTGAGCCAGTATGATATGGCATTCATGTACGAGAGTTTTCCCAATATAATCAAATTTGGCTGTGGGTTGATGAGAAGTTTCTGGAAGTATTTAAATGGAATCACGGAATGAAGAACTCATGTGAGTTAGCAGGCATAAAGATATGGTTAACCAGTCCTGTGTCAATCATGTATTCATCAGCCTAAGCCTCCAGTTTCCACTTTTAAATTTGTATGTACACATTCACACTTTCACTCTGTTTCCATGTACATAGTACAACTTAACCCATTGCAAACAGTGAAAGTGTACCTTAGAATCTCCAGTGTTTTCTCGGCATGTTCATTGAAAGGGGCACTTTGTGCCCCATTCATCAAAATAAGGAGGCAGGCTTGGTAATTTAGGGGGCAGTCACTATGCTAACGCTGTAATTTTCCATAATTCAATCATAGATACAGTATTTGAAGTTCTGCTTTCAAACTTTATTACTATCAAAATATGAACATCTAATTGTACTCGTATCCATGGAGACAGAACCGCAACTACGTCGTTGGCTGTTATTTTTCAATGCATACCATGTCATGCACGTCACCAAAGCTGAATGACAGGTGATATTTTGTCATTCAGAGAGAGTATCATGAGAAACAACAGTAAATGCACAGGTCTCTACACTGTGTGCTTTGTACACAGTAATATATTGGACTCTTTGCTTGCTGTGTTTTATGCGCAGTTTCCGCGCTGTCAGTAACTTTTTAAGGGCAGACAATGGCTTGAAATGTGCAATTTGCGCAATTGCGCAGTCGCAAGAAAACCCTCAATCTCGTGAATAAGTTAAACAGAGACTTATATTTACTAGATATTATCTGTATGGTTGTTACACTGTGAGGGTGACATTTTGCATTTTTAGGACAGCACCCTACGTGTCCATTTACAGTAGTTAAAAAATACTTCTCTGCAAAGGGATTTGAGGTTTCCATTCATATGTTAATTTCCACATGCAAAAACACATTTCCACAACAAAAGAATATGTAAAATTAGCCATACCTCGGTTTTTACAAGCTGTTGAAAACACTTGGTATATCAGTGAGTCATTCTGATATTTGTGAGTGCATATACTTTTGTAGGTTGCATGTAAATACATTGCAAATTTTTGTTCTGCTATGGCTTGCAGAGAAAGCAAAGCCCAGCACAGAGTCTATCATCAACACCACAGTACAGTACATTTATCCTTGGTCGAGGGTTTGTTGAAGAAGTGGAAGAAGACAACCCAGAAGAATTCGATGAGTTCTTTGAAGAAAAAGCCGAATATCAACAGTTTTCTTATGAACCGCCACCTCAAAAAATAACGAGAATATTACAGAAACCAGTGGCAGCACCAAAGCCAAGAGCAAATGAGGTACAGTCAATGCTCAAAGCACTTCCTGTTTAAATAGTATTATTACAGTAAGTGCCTTGTGTCAGGGTTCATATGTATGTGATTCACTCTCAGAGATTTCACATTACAGTTTTATGGTAAGATTTTTGTTATTTTGCAAAGTAGTGAAAGAGGTTGCTCAAAAGAATATGTAATTACAAAAAGATGAGATACTGTAAACATTTATTTATGAATTAGTTCTCTTAATTTCATTACAATGCATACTTTTTCCTATTCATTGTGTGTTTTGGTTTGTGTCTTGTCTTTTGCATTCTCTGTTGTAATTGAGTGAGTTACGATCAGAAATTAGAATTAATACAAAATTCAAATTTCTTTTTTCAGTTACTAACAGCCACAGGGAGTGGTATCAGTCCCTTACAAGGTACCAGGATGCACATTACCAACCTACATCCAACTGTCACAGAAGAAGATATTGAGGTAAGTATAGCGATTTATATGCTCGTACAAAGGATCTTTGGACTCTACAGGGTTTTCAGTAGAAATTTGCCCAGGCGGAGAAATGTAAATTATAGGTGGAGAAGGAAGCCGAGGTTGGGGTGGGGACGTCGTGTCGCGGCGGCGGCAGCATAACATTGGCAAGGTATTTTGAACAGCAATTTATCCAGTTTTGTTGAATGTCAGTGTAAAAAAGTCTGTATTTTAAAAACAAAAACTGTTTGTGGTTTTTTGTGTTAAGTAGAAACAATGTACCATCTTACTCATATCATTTGTTTTGTTTGTCCTTTCTTCACTGTGTCACTGTCTGATGACATTTTCCATGAGAACACAAACAGTTACAGAGATGGTCAGTGACCTAAGTTATCATCCTATGTGTTGATATTACACTGTACTAGAATACAGGGAAGCAACAGTAACTTTTGTTATATTCAATAAAGAGTACTACAACTACTGGCAGATATTCCATGAATTTGGCAAAAAACTTTTTTAGTCCCCACGGACACCGTCCGGGGGGACTTATAGGTTTGGTCATGTCCGTGCGTGCGTCCGTGTGTGCGTCCGTCCGTGCGTGCGTCCGTCCGTCCGTCCGTTCACGCAGATATCTCAGAGATGCCTGGAGCGATTTCATTCAAACTTGGTACAAGGATTACTTCATATGT
>LD343642.1:215966-241762 GCA_001465055.1 Ptychodera flava | reverse complement strand
TATCAATAGCAAAAAAGAAAAACATTGCATCGCCACCAAAACAAATGAGGGGAAGTCTCCAGCTGGCTGTGATGTATCTAATGAACTACGTGAATAATATTTACATATATTATAAATTTGCCTACCGTCTGCAAATGCTACAAAATTGGATATTTTTTACAGAGAAAATTAACAGAGTTCACGCGGGGCAAAACACGTTATTTATTACTAGATTCAAAACTTAGTCGATAAAATTCAGACACTTTTTCCAGCATTGAAAGGTTTCATGATCGGGCCATTTACCTACAAATGTACATGAAAGCATGGATCGCGTGCTAAATTTAGAGCAGGCGACAGATACAGTAGAGCGTGCCCATTCCACTTTCCTTTGAGTTGAAATCACAAGAAATATACGTGAAAAGCCAGCCCTGAGACGTACAATATTTCTCAAAATTTTGTACAACGCCAAATTACCGTTTTCGGGGGTAAAATATCGAATTGCAACCACAACCGCGAGTTCATAACTGACCACTCTCAGGATTTTAGCATTTTAACGTAGATGGTTGATCACGTAATTCTACTTTCTAGAACAGTGCTACTGCTATAAACAAATCCCTTGCTCTGGCGTCATAGTCGCGTACGCGTACTTAGCGCACGTAATACAACATGTTGGCGATGCATGATTTTGATTTCGCTCTCTGAAGAACACCTCACCAAAATACTGAAAAAATTATATTGATACATTCATTGGACGGCTGCACTCGGCTCATTACCACATCAAAACGTGATCGCTGACAGCTACACGCTTTCCTATGGCCCGTCGCTATTGTTTTGACTCGTAGCAGAATATTAATGAGGTCAGGGAAATATACCCAATGATATTGCCGCTTACAGAGGACAGGCGTACTTTCACTCAATGATATAAGATATTAGAACAGTACACTGACCTAGTCTGACCTCGCGTAAAAAGACGTTGTATGTATACATAGCCCAAGTTGTACACTATGCGTACGGAGCCTGGCCTACTATACGTGTGCACGTTCGTCCTTTTTTGGCTCGTTTGTCGCACCAAGCCCAAACGTCGTGTACTTTTGTCACTCAGTCGATGGTCATAATTTGTGAAGTATTAACCATTTTATAATATTTTCCCCCAAATTACAGCCGGCGAAAGTGCTGTCACAGACGTACAATTTCGCCGGCTGCCGGCTTCTAATGAAAACACTGCTCTAAGAGTAAAATGCAACCCGTTATCTCTGTTTTGATTTTAGCTTTCCCAATACAAGAGTCTTTCATGAATCTGGAGATCCCACTTTCAAATTAAAAAATTCCAAAAGATAAACAGGGTCTGTACGCTCCTTGAAAGTCCATGAATTTTAAAGCTCCTTGAAGAATCCTTGAAGATGAAATTAAGTCCTGGAAAATGATGAGTCACCTAGAATTTTGAAAAGTGACAAGATGATCTGTTGTTGTATTGTAAAAATGTTATGTTAAATGTAATGATGTAAAAGTGATACCTTGAAAATGGTATTTTGGAAAGTTGTTGAAATTCCTTGAAATTTTAGTGACCTTGAGTGTATGGATGGGCTTCAATCAGGTTTATAAATCAGGTTTATAATAAACCTGAAAGACCACCATGCACAATATCGTATTTATTCATACACACATGGATAAACACATTCTATTAACATGTTTACGTTTGAGCATTTAGATGTCCACTGGCCTTACATCCAATATTATGTACATGTATGTCATTTACCTTCATCTGATAACTAATTACACTAGCATGTACACATACAGATGATAGATAAGCAAATAGCACTTCTGTCCATAACTACTCATGGCCAAAATAATTATGCTGAAACATTGTGTTCTGGATGCAGACATGTTCATACGTACACATAGCTACACTTGTACACAGTGGCATGCATGTATTACCAAGACTGTCATACCATTGTCATGACTTTTGTGGACTTTTTTCAAGAAGCATGAAGAGTTTGCCTGTCATTGCAGGAATTGTTTGGCGCGGTGGGTGCACTGAAGAGGGCGCGGCTCTTGAAGCAGGGTACAGCAGAGGTCGTGTTCGTGCGACACGAGGATGCGTGCGAAGCCTTCAAAGCCTATAACAACAGAGAGCTGGACGGCCAACCAATGCAGTGTAAGCTAGAATCCATAGGGACATCACCAGCCACAGTGTCGTCCAGGCCGGTGTCGTCAGCTTCATTGCTGGCATCCAGGTGAGTGGATATCATAGTAGTGGTAATCATGGATGGGTTCATGGCAAACTTACATGGAATCTATCAAAGATTAATGATGAAAGATGCCTAGCATTTCTGTGTTAAGGTAGTTCAGGCCTTTTTGCTCTAACTTTCTGTAAGCAAACTTTAACCCATTCCCTTTTGAAATCGAGAATAAAATTGGGGGATCACCATGCAAAATTTGCTGCTAGAGAAACAAATTACTGAATATTTGCTGACACTTGAAATTCAAAACAGCTGCCAGCCCTGTGTTAACTCTATGGGAAAAATTAAATTGTCGATTTTCACAAAAATAAGCATGTGAAAACTTTACAAACTTCAAGAGGTTCAAAATGTGCCCCCCCCCCCCACAAGTGGTAGACCAAAACAGGATTGCAAAAGTTTTAGAGCCTGAATACCTGTCCCCATGGTGCATTCACCTTAATTAAATTTCTTGTGGAATTCAGGTGATCTATTAAATTCTACTCTTTCATTTTACAACAGTGAGATTACTTCTCTTCTCCAAAAACAAAATGTTTCATCAGTTTCATTAATCCATATGTGTAGCAATTAATCTTGTTGTTTGCGGTTCAAATGAAAACGATCACATATTGACAAGTGTTTTATCAAACAACACTTGGTCCAGACAATTGTATCAAAGTTTACTACAAATTTGTTTCTTCACAGTTGCAATTGTCCTCACAAATTTACGAGAACTGATGATAGCGAAAGAGTTGGGTGGTAAAAGCATGTGATAGTGGGAAAGTACACCATACACATTAAATTACAGTATGTATCTGTGCAGAAAGAAAGTTTGTCTGATTTTTGCCACAGCACAAGAAAAATACAGTGCAACAACTGGTACTGTCAATTTCAGGACAACCTCCCTAATAATATAATTGTATTAGTTAGATAAAATTAACTTGTAAAACAAATTTGGATTTTAAAATAAACGGGACTAAGTTTCTTTTATTATTATTGCATAAAGATATGTAGCAACAGTGATTTTCATATTGTTCAACTTCATATTCTTTTTCCAATGCAGAGTGAAGCAAGAAATTGGCAAGAAGGGACCAGGACCAGATATAGACCCATCTCTCATCCAAAGGGCACTCTTCAAAAGTACACCTGTCAGTGGTGCACCAGCGAGGCCAGTCACTTTCACTGTCAAGTTGTAGTGACAAGCTCACAGGACACTGCCCTCTTACGTTTGATTAGAAACATTCTTTTGTTTAAAGCTACCCGGTTACAGTTGCCATGTAGCAACTACATTGTTTATGCCCTTGATTTGAATATATCCAACATCTGTCATTGCTCCAGGTCTTTTTGAAAACCTGTATGAAAGTACTCAATTTCCGGACTGTACTTGAAGACAATAAGCTGGTATTGGATGGACTAACACGTAGTCAACTTTTCAGATAATGTGTGTACGGAGATATACACAGTAAGGTTGTATTTCCCCTGTTAGGCAACACATGTCTCTGGTACACAGAGTATTCTGTGGTGTAAGAACAATTTTCCCAGCTTGTGTCATTTGCTTCTATCAGTTCACGTATTGATTTTATAAAAAACATATTTTTTTCAGAAATTCCGAAAGTCACTGAAAGAGCTCAGAAATTTTGTGTGACATCCTGTTTGGTTCATTGGTGAATACTTGACTGGTGACACCAAACATGCTACGTTGTATGTGCATAGACAGGTGATCTAGTCAAATGCCGAGAGTTTCCAGTACTACTTAATTAGGCCATTTAAATAAAATTCTTCGTTTGCCGTCCTTGGATTTTTGAAAAACCTACCAGCCAGCCAGGGAAAAAACAAACACAGAGAAAAAACACAATGTATTAACATTAGCTCAATTTTTATTTGGTTTCTTTTGGAAAAATAATATTTTTGTTTGTAATAGTGTTAACGCTGTGTTTGTTTTCTTAATTTATTCTGGAAACCTACCAGCACGCGGACGGCAAACAAAGAATTTTATTTAAAGCGCCTTATGAAACAAGCATGGTGTGTCTTTGAACTTTAATGATTTCTGAACTCTGATTTCTGAACTCTTTCGTATAAGATTTAGGATTTCCCAAAAATTGTTTTTCATCAGTCCTACATCAATACACAAAACATGTGCCAGTGCCTGGGATCAAAGGTGAATCTCTGAACAGTTTGAGGTCAAAGGGTTCTAGAAATGTCACTGCACAGCAGCTTTCTTCATTTGAAGGATACAGCTTCTTGAAGCCATTTTCTTGACATTTGTTGCATGACCTTAACGCCTTATATGTCCTTCATTAATATGATTGTTTTACTTAATTGCTATTTTAACGAGTCATCAATAAAAAAATTTCCTGTTTCCGAGAGTTTACAAAAAAGGCTGAAAACTCAAATATTTAATGACTTCACACAAACAAAAACACAATGTATAAGGTCATACATTTGTTATGCTCATCATTATGGCCTGCTGTGCTGCAATCGGCGAAAGGAAATTCGCAAAAAAATTCTTGTACTCAAAATGTAATGAAAGTTCATAACACTGACTTCTTACCATTATAAAGGTACATTGCACCGTGGTAAACAATTCCTACTTTGTTGAATTGAAAGCAAAAAACTTTTTTAAGATACAAAGCTTCCTCTCAGCGTAGCTGTTTTCTTTTAAGATTAATCCACTGATCAACTATCTTTCGGGCAAGACCACTGTGACATCACCGGGGTTATGATGGTGTTGTCGATCACTCAGTGGAAAAACCAGAGGCAGCATGTACTTTCATTCTAGTATGCTACTTTATTCTTACAAGAGCTAGAAGGTAGACTAGAAAACTGGAGACGTGTTAAGTCCCTATAATAACTTTGCATCAGATATTGCCATCAAGTACAAGTTCAGGTCATATACAAATAGGTTGACCTACGTCATTTTACATAGGATGAACCTATGTGCATGTGATCATGTAATTTTCTCATCGTGTACTGGAGTAATATTTTCATACTCTGGACATAAAACCAAGCTATCATTTGCTTTACAGCTAGCCTAAGTTATTCTATACCGTGGAATTGGTGAATTCCATCGTGCTTTTGCTTCAAACATTTCCAGAAATATTCATCTCTACAGTATTTCTATTTTGAGACAATAGTAATTATAAAGTTTAGATAAGAAGCAGCTACGGTAATCATGAATTTTTTCATATCGCTGTTGTGGACATCCCAGTTACTATACCTCAGTTTGATTTTCACGAAGTTATTGTAAGCTAAATAGATTTTTTACGGGGATGTAGCAAATTTTGGTTACAGCTGGCAAAACTAACAGTATAGGCTGCTACAAGCAGTGTGTCGGCAAATTACATTTGTGCAAAATCCCCATGAATTTTTAAAAAACTGCAGTGCTGTAATAACTTTCACAGCAGGCAAATTTTAGCTGACATCTGGTTGGTTTTGCCAGCTGCCGGGTATTTTCTACAGTCCTTGTTTTAGATTAAAATGTTGCACGTAAAGGGGAACTGTAGCAGGGCTGGTTGGGGTTTAGCTTTAGCTTTTGTGGTCAGGACAATCAGAAAAAGTTCGAGCATTCATGCACTGTGGGTTTCTGTGAAATATAGGACCATAGGACCTTGCTCCTAGAGGGCTTCCACAGATGTGAAATTTAAAGGGGCAGGGCCGTGCATGTAGTATGTATACTGTCCATAGCTTTAGGGAGTTCCTGGAGGGTCACTGTTGCTAGAATCACATGTAACCCTTATCCTGCCAAGTTCATATGTCATCGTCAGGTCAAGTTGGTTAAAATAATGTGGCATAACATGTTCCCATATGGTGCATTTTTAACAAAAACTTGAACATCTGAAGGCTTCTGAAAACAGATATACTGTAAACATGCTTTGTACTGACTAAAGCTGTTGCAACCTGTGAGTATTTGAAAATGGTTCTACTCCGGAATAAAAAGGACGCGATGCGTACGCCGTTCTACATACTCAGTACGCCCAAATAATCACGCGATGCCGGTACAAACAAACCCACATGCGTACTGAACGCGTATGGAAATACACGTACATCTGTGGGCGTTAGCGCACATGGCTTTGTTTGTACCGTGGTCGATTCGAATTCCGGGTTTGGCCTATTATGTGTATGTTTTGGCTCAATACTGCTTTTTACTGACTTGACAGACAGATGGGCAAGTGACAAGCCTTGTGGGACAAGGGTTAGAAATGGTTCTCCAGCCTTCACTGCTGAGAAACTATATGTGGACAGAAGGTATAGAGAAAATGTGAGTTCCATACCCTGTATTCCCTGACAAGCCTTACGAGTCACTTTGAAATCATAGTGCATGATCACATCATAGTTCAATCTGACCCAGATATACAAAGCTATAAAAGAAAACCAGCCTCAACGAAAGTTCCTTTTTTTGTGCATCATCTTTCAAATGGGGATCCAAGTAGTTGATCCAATGTCCATTTTCTGTCATTCTCTTGCTGAAGACACTCAAGTTCTTCCCAACATCGCCCTCTACAGTTCAATCGACAAGAATCTTACATTTGAGTCTGTGGTCAGCCTTTTGAGACATGTCTGTGCCAAGCATTGCCCTTTATAGTTAGATTGGCAAAAAATCTGACACGTGGTTGCTGTGCAGTCTATAGAAAAGTCTTGCAAAGTCACATGTGTCACAAGCATGATGCTCAAGCCCATCTAAATTCGTCAATTTCATTTTGTCATCAGCGTTGGCAATTTGACACATTATGATATTTCAAGACTATGCCTAAGGGACATGTGCTGATCATTGCTATGCTCGGTGCAGTGTATCAGCGTTCAATAATCTAATCAAGAAGCATGCTTGATCAATTCTCAACAGTATTGACCACTGATGTCAGGTTAAATTGGATCTTTTTTGTGACAAATTTCAGTCCCCACTATCGTCCTGTATCCTCCCCATAGAAATGCTTTTTCCATATGTGGAAACCAAGTACCTGTCATGTTAAATTTGTCCATATCTGAGAGCTTAATGCTCAACTTTTGATGTTACTTGTTTTTAAAGAAATCATTTTGAATTGTAATTTTATAGTTTCTCAATGTGGATGTCATTGTAAACGTGAACTCACAGAATAAGTCCCGATTGTAGAGATTTTGAGACCTGTTATTCAATAGAATCCTTTTTCAAACTCTTCTCCCTGTCTCATTCTTGTATTATTTCCACTAAAAACTACTTCTTTTGCTATGGTAAAAACCAACCCAACATAGTGTGTTGACTTGGCTTCACTCGGATCAAAATGTGCGGTATTTTTATAGAACAGACAACAGGAGGCTGTGACTTTCCAATTTTGGCACTCGGTTGCTTACGAGTGTGTATGCAGTAGTTGTGTGTCCTGCATGTGTATGTGTACGTCCATGTTTGTGTGTTGGTATGTGATAGAGATGTGAACGCTGCAAATACGTGCCACACTCTTGTTGAATTCAGGAAGGGGTTGGGGTATGGGAGGGGAGGGGTAGTCTCCATGTTTTTATATGGGGGGGGGGTTGCCGCCCAAGTTGAAAATAGTATTCCAAAATATGACCCATTGGACCAATACTAGGGATTTTCTTGACAAATTGGAAGTGGAGGAGGGGGTTAGAATTATGGGGGTATTTCCTTATTACTGACCCATATTAAGGGTTTATTTTGGAGGATACATTACCCATGTTCAGGAATGTTTTCATGAAAAAAGGACCCTTCGGACAGCACATACCAATACACCTTTTAGGGGAGTACTCCCAGGGTTCAATTCTCAAAGTATACAATGGTGAACTTACAAAATGTCATACAGATTTATATGATTGTGTTACAAATCCAATCAAATCAGTAAGAGGACCATTTCATTATAATTAAGCTGAGTTTAACTTCTTTATGTCAGAGAGGCACCCAGGATCATTTTGTCATTGTCTACTTTGTGTAGGGTATAAGTATATTGTAAAGATGTCATGTAGCATCTGCCATACTGGCAGCACCATGCATTTCAAGTTTGTGCAAATTTGTATTTTGTAGTACTTTTGACTTTCAGGGGTTACGAACACCATCCATTGGTGCGTGATGGGAAATGATTACCATGCAAAGTGATGTGATTTGTGATTGCGCAAAATATGATTATTAGCCCCCCGAGAGTTCCAGTGTCTGGCTACAAATACACGGCATACTGTTTGCAACCTCAGCATCATATGACAAATACAACTGTTGAATATCAAAACTAGTGAGAGTTAACCATGTTGTGAAGGTGAGAATTTAGTTGCACAACCAATCAAATTTTAAGTTTCAGTTTTTAATTCACCAATTACCTCACTGAGTCTTTTAGTTGAGAGTATAAACCCTTCCTTTAGCCAATCAGGTAGCTTGACTCTTGCTTTGCAACTGTAAAGTCGGTTAATACCAATATTTAGCTGCTTGCAAACAGTTGCTTGGGAAGGTTACAAGGTTTGTCTGCTACTGCTGAAAAACTTGTTCTTCAAAATGAGTGCTAGACTGACGTAACGAAGCTTTTAGTTTGTTATTTGATGTCGATACATTTAAGAAACAAGGTATTCCTAGGGAAGATGATGTTAAAATTCTTCAGAAAATGTCTCTGATGTTGAGTCCGTTAGAGGGTCTTTGTTAGTGTGGTTGACAAGGTTTTTTCCAGGAGTCATACTGTACGTCACTGCTGTTGACAGCTACGCCATGTGATAGGCTGTTGAGAGCCCTTACTTAATCTGTGTTATGCGTGAAGTTGTTTTTGAATATGCATATTCTGTACAAACTGAAATGTTCAAATTATTCATTAATAAAATGAAATAGTGGGCAGCTCGTCCGCTGATAGCGTCCAAGCTTGGATACATACGTCATACGCGTCATAGGCTGTGAAAGTGTCATTTTGGCTGTTTCTAAGTTGTGACCGTAGAGGGCACTACTGTCCAAGCTAACCTTGCTGTCAATCACAGCACACATTTGGTATTATTTATGGCTATTTACAATCTTGAGCAGCTATCAATGTCTCCTATTGACTCTATTTTTTGTACAATGAAAAAAATATTGATACTGTAAAATTTTCATAAGCAAAAGAGTTCATCTTCAAGGTGCATGTCCTAGTTTGTCTGTTTGGTTTTTTTGTTATTTTGTTAGCCAGGAGAACTTTTTGTTAAAAGTTCCAAGAGACAGTACTCAATTTTCACGATTAGTGTATCTAATGAACACTTTAATGAACTATTTGACCAAAAGAGAAGGAGTTTGAATGAATGAATGAATGAATGAATGAATGAAAGCAATGTTTCTTTTCAAAACGGTATATTTACTTAGTCATTTGAATCATGATGCCATTACTGCATTTCAGCTCATCGGTTCTGTCCATTGAGACAGAACGAGATCGTTCAGCCTCAGTCAAGCACTCCGTCTATGGTATATTTATGGTGAATGACCCTCCCATTTATTTTGTAACATTAACAGAATTTGATAGTATTCTTGATTATCTTAACAAAATGGGAGCTTAAATGGTTTTGTCTTATCAGGATTATGAACGTAGAGTCAATGTTTCACTTTACATTTTTCAGAAAGATCATGACTAAAGAGCGTGAAGCACCTACAGTTACTGCGTCAGTATTTTAGGCAAAGAAGGCACGAGAGACTGTTGACAGTCTATTGGAATGTTTTCAGCTGGAGTTTTACTCAATTTTTGGCAGGATGTGAGTCTTGAATACTATTGTATTGCCTTTATGCCGACCTTTGCCTGAGCAACGAATGTTTAAGGTAGTGTGCGCCTCAAAACTTAAACTTTTGCCCAAACTTTCCAAAATGAAGCCTTCTGCCATTCTCTTACCAAATCACTAATAAAAACCGAGGGTCACCGTGCAAAGTTTGAACTAGCAAGACAGTTAACTCATAGTTTACTCAACATTTTGCGGTTTTTGAAATTCAAAATGGCCGCCATCCTTGTGTTAACTTAATTGGGTAAAAATAACACTTTGGATTTTCGAAAAACTAAGACGGCGAAAGTTTTTCTTTCTCCAAGAGTTTTAAAATAAGCCCCCACAAGTGGTACATTAGAAAAGAATTGTAGAAATTTGAGAGTCCGACTATCTGTCCCCGAGACGCATTCTACCTTAATGGCCAAATCTCAAAAAATTTCAAAAAAAACCCAAACAAAATGCCCGGTTGGAACGCAAGACATTTTCAGAACGTGTCTTTACCGTATGTACAAGATGAGCATATTTGCAGATTTTCCATGATGGTTCGTCGTTAACAAATCAGACATACATTTGAATCCAAAGGTTACTCAGATGACAACTATACGCCTAAAAGGAGCAAGTTTTTCCGTCAAATGAACACGAGTTTTTCCGGTAATTCTCTTTACATAGGGCAGTTAGTTGATTCAGTCTAAAGAAGACGTTTGCATAAACGTTGAACTTTATATATTAGTCACGCGTACTGTCCATGACAACAGATTAGCAGGCCGTCAAGAATCGCAACATTGCCTTTAATTTGATCGTATACGTACTGTCTTACTTCCTTCCAATGTGCTGGAATAAAGCTTCATGGAACCATAGAAGCCAGAGTTACAGTCAATGCCCAACGGCAATTTCTCAAATATCAACTCTGAAAACAATTTCCTCTTCTCTGTTAGTTTTTCCCTGTTGAATGTTCACCGCTCTGTTAGTCACGGTTTTATTGCAGAGTATCGTAAAACCTGTAATTTTAAATTGGGTTCCACGAGATACTTCAGTTTGAAGTCTTGGGCAAATGGGCCTCATGCTGTATTGTGTACGGCGTGTGACTGATACTGGAAGCAGAGGTGCCTTTACGACGGTATATACATGCTCTCGGTCAGAAATGCTAAAAGAAGTTGTACATTGACATTCTATGTTTCAGCCCAGTAGCTTCACATATAGGAAGGACAGTGGTTTTAGTTTAAGATCCCGCACATGTCGGAACAACATAGGATTGCAATAATGCGGATAGTACAAATATCAGGCAGATTCAAGTTGGGTATAACTGTTTTATTATATTCCTCGTTTGTCTGTTTATTTTATTATCACCATCAACAACGAAGTTGTTACGACACGCTCAGAGAAATACCGATTTGACGCGAAATTTAAAGCTATCAAACTTCGCTCAAGAGCGCAAACGTCAATGAGAATATGCCGGCGTTAGTGAAAACACGGAAACCCATGTTTCTTTAACTCACGTTTTAGGGTTGTGAGAAGGAGCTCAAAATTTGTCTTTGAGAAGGGAGATTTCAGACACAGACACGCTTGCGCAACAGACGCGAATACATGAAGTCAAGGCACCTTGTATCTCATCCGCGCGTACACACAATGTAGTTACATACGCACGTAGAAGCGAGTTCTCCCAAACTGTGTATCCGCGAACATCAACTGCTGATCCAGTGATAGAAAACTTTTGAAATTAATTTTCTATTCCCTGGCAAATACGTTAGCATTTCCACGAAGCTACCCATATCCATGGAGAAATCATACCGCTGGATCGCTTGCCATTGGCAACCTGTTATGAAATTGATAAAACCTCGCAGCTCAGCGACAGAAATATTTCAAAAGAAAACTGCACGTTTCCAATCAAGAGTATAGCAATTTCCGATGCTATTTAATTTCGGTAGTCAACTGGGGAAATTTATCAGCTTCATATCGCGTAGGTAGGATAAAACACCAAGTGGTTCCCATTGAAACGGATGACGTTGAATTATTCATCACCCGTTAAATGGGCAATTTTTCTCCCATTCATGTATATTGCATAGTGTGCATTGTTTATGATTCGTTGAGTATTGTTAAAGCAGCCCTCCTTGGAGATTTGAGTTTGTTGATTACAGCGAAAATTAGATTTCCATTTTCATTACGCCGAACGCCACTTCGGACCCGGCAAATGTATAGGAAATGAAACTGGAGATGACATTCCTTAGAATTAGGTACGGTATTACCTTGTGTCAATTTCATGCAATTATCGCGGTTCTATTACTTTTCTTGAGGCTGCGTGGCCTTTACAAGAGAAGCGTGTCAGCGATTTACCATACTTGTGCAAATTAACTGTCTAACAAGGCGATAGTCTCTTTTAATACTCGTCGATTACCGGACGCCATGTAGCTATCGGCTCTTTTTTTTCTACAAAATCGCTGCCACATCTTGCAAGCGTGTCTCCCTTGATCGTCCGAGACTCGCCACGCGTGACGAGATGCGTTGTCCAACGCGAGGACTGGAAACTTAAAAGTGGGCGGTCGGCCAGCCTTGTTTCGGACACGACGTGGGTTGCGCTCAGCTGACCAGCTCAAACAGCAAGGTTTATCCCTAGCATCAGGTAACTCCCATCATTTGGTGATCGGAACGGACGCTTACAGCACAATGCTCATTCCTCACGACATGATGCTGCCGACTCTGTCCTTTATAGTGCTGCTGTCGCTACTGAGATCACCTGCCGTTTCTGCAACCGATCTGTCGACCGACAGAGAATATGAAGAGATACTGGCCAGTGTCTTGGACTCTCTGGACAACTCGGTGAACTACTTGAGTAGTCAGTACAGACATGTAAATGCTGATGTCGTTTTGGGTTTAAGAATGGCAGAAGGTAGGTTCTGAAATTTTCATATGGATTCAACTTGAGATGAATAGTCCACGGACAGATGCGACCCTCACTATTCATATTTTTATGGTATCTACTGTGATCTTCACCATCGTTAACCGACATTAAAGTCTTCATTGACGTTTTTATATCATTTTCCCCTGTCTTTATTTATCTTTTGCCCCTTTTAGTTTGCTTTGACACCCCCCACCACCACCACCAAGTTCCTTTCGATGCTAACTCTACAGATGTTTTGAAACCCTTGAATACGTGCTTGACACAACATGCAGACTTAGGCTCACCCCGAAATTTAATATCATTTAATATCTTAAAGATTTCCAAGATAACTGGAATGGAATTTCTACAATACATGTCAAGCACAATTTCCTTTCGTATCCGCAAATATTTCCGTCGCGGACGGCATTTCGCTGATTGGCTCGTAAAACTGGTGGCAATGAAATCTGTCAATTTAGTGTTTGATCGCTTACTTACCAGCGCGTATGGCGGTTAGCCTTATACGAATGCAAGTTAGTTTCCATTGCCACGTGCCTGGCTTGCCGTAAATAACTTGTATTTTCTTGTGGTTCAACAATATCTGAAGTTAATGGACCAAGCGTATGAAGTATTCAGACACGTTGTAAGAATTTAGTTCTACCATCGGCAAGGAAAGATGCATGATGCACGGTAGCGTGAAAGAGCTAAGCGGCTGCAGCACATGTGTCAGCAACTTTTCAAGTGCACAGATAAATCACCGTTGCAGCGGAATCACGTCGTGGCATCAAATCACAATGTTATTGCTTGGACTTGAAACTTTAGCTATTCTTCCGACACTTTCAAAAGGAGTGACAACTCCTGCCATTTCGAAGAGTTCGATATCTGGGAGATATTTCACAAAATGTCAAAGATCGAAACGATTACAATCACTTGTGACTTGTTAGAATTACTTTGATAGATACCATAGTAACGACTTTTCAGATGCTACAGTCCCCTCCTTGAGGCAAATCTGTATGTGTCTTCCAACTGATGTTAATTGAAGTCTAACAAACAATAAAGGAACAATAAATTAATCTCTGTATGTAATAAATTAACAAAATAGACATACGTAACTTTCCTATGGTCTTCCTGCTGGACAACATTCATTGATGTTTACGTTTAGTATAGACTCTCTCACAGCCCCTCGCTGGCTACGCATTGTGACTGGTGTATCCCAGGTTCAGTGAGGCGGTGGACCTTCGTCATTGAGCCAGGCCACACTGGTGCGTAGCCAGCGAGGGGCTGTGAGAGAGCCTAACCTTTGGTACTGCATTAAAGTGTGTGATGGATGCAAGGATTTCTATCTGCATAATAAAGATTAAATAACTTTTCAGAAAGTTTGATCTAAACAAGAATATTTCATCCAATGGAAGTACAACTTACAAGTTAAATCACGTGGTCATATCACCATGCGTGATCTGAAACAATTTCGTTTTCGTTATTCTGTGATAATTTGTCACTAGGTGTGTAAGCCAAGAACAGAAAAGTTTGTCATTGATTGCTTAAAAAAGATCTATCGAATCTGAGTTACATTGTGTCAAAAAACGCATCGAAACCGGAGAGAGGACACCATTTTTAATATTCCACTTCAGACCCAGTGCAAATTTGCAAAACCCGTATGTATTTCTTGTTCGAGTCTCGCTTTCACACCTAATAGAACAACGCTCTTGGGAAAAGAGAATATTCAATATACATGTCCCGCTATGTAAAACCTCAAACTTTCGAGGAAACCTTAAACATACAAATAAATAATGAAAGTTTAGGGTCACTATGCAAAGTTTGGAACTAGAGAAACAAATTACCTATAATTAAAAAAACACTCAAAAGGGTAACCATCTAATTTGTTTACTATTAGGAAAAATAAATTATCGACTTTCACAAAAATAAGAGGTGAAAACTTCATTTACTCTCACAGCTTTATAATCGGTCGAAACAAGCTGAAGACTAGAAAAGTATTCTAAAAGTTTGAGAATCTGAATATCTGTCCCCGAGGCGCATTCTAACTCTAGCTCTGACGCTAAGTCTATGATCAACTAAACTCATTCATTGGTCGATGTGCTGAACCACATTAACGTAGAATCGCATTTGAGGTGTGACACTAAATTGCGTCCGACATTTGAAAGAATGCGTCTGTCAGTGCGTGTCTTCATCCGTTGCGAGACCAAATTGCGTGCAATGTATGGCCAAATGCGCCAATCAACGCGTGCCTGTTATTTTTAAATGCGATAAAATTCGCGATGGATCTAGAAGGGTAACTTTTGAGCCAGCCATAATGGAAACCGCCACAATTGACTCCACGTCGGTGATGGGGTACCATTTCAGAATTCAAACCCAGATGTTGTAGTCTCCCCGGAGGCTGGTTTTGGCATCGATGCCTCGTTTCAATGATGAGAAATTGCATGGCTTCGCTTGGTCATGCTGATTTATGCGTTTATCGAAAGCAACAAAGACAAAATTCCCCAAAGCAGTTGCTTTCGACGCTGCGGAAATGACCACGAGAGGGAAAGGGAATGCAAAACAAATTCTAGCAAGCTGTGTGTAGCGCCACGCTCTCTCTGTAAACGACTTTGATAAACGAAGTTGAACTTAATAAAGCAGAACAAGCGACCCGAGGGGATGCAAGGGTATGCAGTCTTGAGCCAGTGTCCTCACACAACCTATGAAGACTATCCGCAGACCCAATACATGGTCCGCATGATGTTTCCCTACTTGATGAAACAGAATGATCATTTTAGACATGCAATTATCACAATGGACAAAAGCGCTATGATTGAACCACTCCTCGTGGATCTGTAAACGAACCTAGGTTTATGATCAAACTCGATTTGATAATACATCATCGACAAACATCTTCTGGTGTATTTGTTTCTGTAAACTAAACACCGTCCGTGTATCCGCAAAACATGATTTGTAGACGTTACGCTTGTAAAGTTTCAGTGGTCACTTCAAGATTCAAAAAGATAAGACGAAACGACAAGATTCCCCTCTAACACTTTCTTACATGATGAAGCAAACTTGAATTATATATAATAGTAATATAAATAAGATATTGATACTAAAATATTAAAGTAAAATGATGATTAGAATAGATGAGACAAACTTTCGACAAAAATATGTCACATTATGTAGCTTGTCACGCGTGCACGACAACATTGTTTTTTCTATTTTTTTCCAATATATGTTCGGGTTTATTGTGTGTTTAAATGTGCAGTTTGTTAATCCTAAGTTAATCCCAATGTTTTCCTGAGTCAAGCCTTTTTAGTTGATACAGATTAAACTACTTTAATTTTGCGTAAAATACATGTCATCGAATTTGCATGTAAACACACAGAAACATAGACAGACTGGAAACGCTTGCATGCCTTTTGTTCCATGGTCGTCTCGGTAGACTATTGGCTTTTCATATTAAAATGAGCTTCAAAGGTGTTAAACTTTTGGAGGCTTTGTTCGTGGTTGATAATTACACGAGATTATGCGAAAAATACGACGAGATGGCATCGTACTGCCAGTAGCGTAGCAACCATAGTTACTTTGTGAGCTCTCAGGCCAGAAACACTGCTTCAGGCCAATAAAAACATAACACGCCAGCAGTTTCATAAACATGTCCATCCTTGACGCACGTGTAAAAGATGGTATGACTGACCGTAAACCATTGAGTAAAACCAGACAGTATCGATAAAAGACTTTCAAATTTGGTTCAAACACACTCATTATATATTCATAAAAATATGAGAGGATTTTTTAAAACGTTAAAACTCACTTTCCTGAAGTTCAAAACACTCCCGTTTTCGCCAGCACGTCAATTCCGCTCAGCACAACACGACAACAACAACACAAACTTTGCCAAACATACTTTCGCTTAACAATCGGCGAAAATCCGAAAATTACCGAAGAATGCATGGTCGGCACTCTTCGGAAAAGAGAGGCGAGAGCAACCTGAGGCGAGGCGAACATGGATGGGTTACATAACCGCTTCACGCCTTGAACAATACCCGTTGCCACTCTGTTCATGTTCCTCTGTGATGTAAATAACTAAACTCCAAGCTCAAAATGTTTGGTGTCCAAGCATTACGTATATCCAGCGGGCAAGACATCGACAACAAAATAGAACGTCACATACAATCAGTAAACGGATCGCAATTCAACTGGTCAGAGCGCAAGAAGGGGTAAAGATGTACTGATTGTTTGCTGATTGTTTGCTGTCTCGTGTCCTTTCGGAACTAAAATATATTTTACTGTGAAGTTTAGGCAGGGAATGTATGCACGTGACTGTTTCTAGTTCGACAAGGGGCATTGAAATGTTACGAAGGACACCTTGACGGGTTTTTCTTACTTTGAAGTTCTCTGCAGTCGCAATCAGAATTCATGCAGTTTTTCTTTGTGACGGAATTCTCTGTGAAAAGGCTGGAAGACCATAATTTAACTTAAGGAATTATCCACGTAAAATGATATGTCCTCGGACACGTCGACGAACACGTATGTGCAAGCACACCAATACAAACCCCCCTCACAAACATTCACACACAAACGATGACACAAATTGTCAACGAGGGGTATCAAAATGTACTTTTCTTAAAATTTTGAGAAAACACACAACCCGAGGGTTATGTGTCCTTTCTACGTAGATGTATACGTATATACGCGGAAAATGCATGTCCTCAACAAGTATAGGTTTTACCAACCCAGGAGTACTACCATCTCAGCAAAATTTATGGGCGTTTTATCAGAATTTCCTGATATTCATGTTGTGGAGATAAAATCGCCGATTGATGTTTCCAAATATGAGAATAGGGACGTGTATTGTTTTGAAAAATTATACTTTTTGCCACACACGACGCACATAAATCGATAAGATGAGAAATATGAAATTGTCTGTACACAGTCCCTCCTCCCTACGGTCTATGCCAACACATGAGAAATTCCATCTACTGTAGGCATTACCTTCCCAAAGTTAACGTTCCTTATTCCTTTTACAGCGGGAGAAACATTTTTACGAAAAACGGTGTTCGGTTTTTTGTTTTAACTTCCCGCCTCGAAAATAAAAGACTTTAACTTTCGCTTAAACTTTCCTCAAGCAACTTTCAACAATTCTCTTTCAAAATCAAGAATAAAAATTACCCGATATTTACCGATACTTGAAATTCAAAATGGCCGCCATCCCCGTGTTATCTTTATGGGGAAATAAAATTCCTGATTTTCACAAAACTAAGACGGTGAAACTTTATTTACTCCGTAAACTTCAAAATGAGCACCCACAAGTGGTAGGTAAAAAGAGTGTTGTAAAAGTTTGAGAGTCCGAATATCTATCTCCGAGGCGCGCTCTATCTTAAATCCCTGAAGCTTGTGAAAATGTACTCAGACTGTAAGTTTATTGCCCACGCAAATGCCAAAAAAGCACGTCGCGTGACACGTTTTTCACGCGAAACTTTGACAAACTGCAAGAACACTAGATATGTCGCAGGATTGAAGAGGACGGGGTCAGGGGTTATGGACAGTATATGAGTGCCAGGTGTCTCCAGGTTGCAATTTGCCTGTCAAATTAAGATGGCCGACATTGTGTCTTGTCTGTGAATAAAGGAGAGTAAAGGAATGAATTTCAAGTCAACAAGACGCGAGCTTTCTAAGCGCCGATACGTGAATCTCGCCTGGAGAGACAACATCCCCCTGTAAGTTATTTGGTTATGATCCTAATCGTCGATATCACTCACAGTTCCCAGAATGAAGATTGACTAGACCCGGATAATTTCAGAACAAAAACACTTTCATTCTTTTTGCGAGTCAGAGAATCGCGTCGAGTCTTTAGTGCTGACGTTCTCATAAACATTACTGTACAAGTAATTGCAATCAATCTACCGGTATTTCATCTCTATTAGCGGTAATTGTAGGTGTATTTTCCATTATTTCTGTCCTGTTTTGTGAGACGCAGTACTGTTTTGTTTTCTGAGTCCAAAATCATCTTTAGATGTCTGTTGCTAAATTGCAAACACGGTCTGGTCAATGACGGTTTAATCGTGTTCCGTAATTGCTAGTGTTGAGACCCGAATTTTAGTCCAAACAAGGATTCATTTGTCAACAATATCATCGAATATTGCACACAGCGCCATGAATTAGCAAACCCAGTAAACATTTCACCATAATTTGTTTAGACGAAATATGAACATCTAAGGAGACGAATATAAAACGTCACTTGTTTCACAGAACAAAGATAAAGAAATTTAACAGGACAACATTGACTCCTAGCACGGTTCTTGTAATTACATGGTGTAAAGGCATTTGTTTTCCCGTACAAGCTCACTCAAGTTGATCAATTTAATTTATGTGGATAAAACTGATTTATGAGCATATGTAAATTAGGTTACTTACTTTCTTTTTTTAATCTTTCTGTACAAATACCTTTCTTTCTGAAGTTGTTCATTCAACCTGCGCCAGTCTTGTGTCAAACTTCTATATACTCTGTCTGTCTCCGTCTGTCTTTATCTCCCTTTCTGCCTGTACGTCTGCCTGTCTGTCTGTCGATCCCTGTCACTGTCTGTCTATCCCTGTCTCTCTATGTCCGTCTTTATTTGTCTGCCTGCCTGCCTGCCTGTCCCTTTGTCTGTGTTTTCTGTCTCTCCCTGTCTTTCTTTGTCTCTCATATCGAGCCTTCTATATCCTAGTTCCTATAAATTGTTTACGAAACCCGGATGTTATGTACCTCTCCCATGTGAACGTCTATCTCACCAAGACACTCTCTCATCTAGTCTAGCTATAAATCTCCGCCAATTTCCATCTTTCGTCAAACTCAGTCCCTTCTATGTGTTCGCCTGTCTATCTGTCTGTCTGTCTGACTGACTGTCTGTTTGTCTGTCTGTCTGTCTGTCTGTCTGTCTGTCTGTCTTTCTGCCTGCCTGCCTGCCTGCCTGTCTGTCTGTCTGTCTGTCTGTCTGTCTGTCTGTCTGACAATCAGTTTTTCGCAAGATAACCACTTTATGGCGGTTGTGTGCTATCTCGGGTCTCAGAAATCGATTTCTTCCCGGAAGAAGAATGAATAATCATAACTGCCGAAAGTGAAGTATACAGATCGCAATTTCAAAGATCCACTATAAACCAACTTCAGTAGTGTTTCGACCAGGAGAGGGTGAACGATGAGTGGAAACTTTCATTGGCAACAAATTGCCATGGATCTGTCTGTCTGTCTGTCTGTCTGTCTGTCTGACAATCAGTTTTTCGCAAGATAACCACTTTATGGCGGTTGTGTGCTATCTCGGGTCTCAGAAATCGATTTCTTCCCGGAAGAAGAATGAATAATCATAACTGCCGAAAGTGAAGTATACAGATCGCAATTTCAAAGATCCACTATAAACCAACTTCAGTAGTGTTTCGACCAGGAGAGGGTGAACGATGAGTGGAAACTTTCATTGGCAACAAATTGCCATGGATTTCTTTAATACTTCCTTAGGATGTCCTCCTATGTTAATTACAAAGATGGCCTCGTAAATACTTAGATGACTTTAGAGGATCATCATTTAAAATACTTTCTGCAATTTCTCCCTGGGAATAAAAGCTGAAGTGGTTATAATCAAAACGTATCTGATTGATGATTGTGTGACAGATTGTTTGTATGATATCGCTTAGTGTCATACTTCACCAAGGGATCCTTGCAGACCTCCGTCTACGTCAGACAAACACTTTTGAACATGTCCCCCCCCCCCCGCTAAAATGTGCCTTGGAAATTCGTCATTAACACATTAGCAGCCACTTTGACTCGGTTTGTCATTTTTCTCGCGTGATACAACCGCTTTGAAAATGTCAGATCACAACTGTAGCCATGCATATTTTACCGACATTCAACCAAAGCGACGAGACAACGATAGGGAGCCAAGATCATTTTCAGTTAATTTCTTTGAAGTAAGATTGATTGAGTTGCGGATTCTTCTAGTTCAAACTAGACTTACTGAGACGCTGGACTGAATCAAAACAGTCTTGAAGACACAAACTTCAAAGTGTAATAAAAATGCAATTGTTTTAAATCATTTTTCGATTTACATTTATTGTATCTTGTGTTACTCTTGGAAAAATGATATAGCCAAACATGTAATTTTCTAATAGTGACATTTATCTTTTCCCATTGGCATAAAGTTACAACAAGGTCGATAATAAAATAAAATGAATTAAAAGGAAAATGTCATTACCCTGGTTAATTAATTAATGCCAATTTGGGCAAAAGACCTCAATAGGATAAAATAACGTGCTTCATAAGAATATGAATATATTTGTCTTTAGCTATGCAAGAAGATCCACATGGGACCAATGATAATTAAAACACGCGCACAGCAAAGGAGACTTATTGCGCTTGACCTCAAACTCTCTCACCTGTTTCCAAGGATAGAAGTGAAAATACGAAGAGGACGAAATTGTGTTTGATCTTCCTGTTGCTAACTTGCTGAAATAGGTTGTTTTAAGCTAATACTGACATGCTCTTGAACAAAGATCATTTCAAAAGAAAACCTGCAGTGACCCAGTGTCACGCATGCACACAGTGCGAGTATGAGCACGGTATTCGCAACAGAGCTCAGGCTCTACCTCAACGAATGTTGTCATTTCAGATATCCTTCTGACTGACCACACTTTGATTCTCTTTGATTCATTGCAAGTGACGCCACAGCTTCCATAGAATGCGGAGCTCGAAGTTGTTCGATCATGGCAAAAAGCGTGAACACTAGATTATCCTAAGAACAGAAATTGACGATTCAAAATTCCTGCATATGAAGAAATGAAATTGAGAAAGTTTATAATTAACAAGGATAAGAAGATCCATTTTCTTGACCGTTAAAAACATCAGTCATGTAAGTCATGTTGATGAGAACCCCGATCTAAATGGTCCTGTTATAAAATAATGCCATCAGTTTATTCGTTTTCTTCGTTTTGTGAACTTTGGCCTTTTGAATACTGAAATATATCGACAAAACAAATTAGTTTTTCCGCAAACGCAATCAAGGAAAACATACTAGTTGATTGTTATAAATGGCACTATTATAGAAGATGACCAATGCACGATTTATTAAGAAGATAACTAACATGTTTTTGTGGCTATTACTGTCAATCATTTTCTTCAATAGCTCCCTAGACACCTGGGAAGAGTCGAGGAGCAGCACAACTGATGATGAACCCGACATATTGCGAGCCACTGAAAGACAAACACGGTGTCTGTAGGGACCTGCTCATTTGTAATGATTTAGTGACACGGCGGACAAGCAGATCAATATTTTGACATCAAATATTTGAAGTGGGATAAATCATACTGCCCTTGGCAAGTCTCTGTGAACGACACGTGTGTTGGGTCTAAAAAACGCGCAGTAATCATCCCACTTAGACCTGTTTGGCGGCAATTTACATGTTTATCAATCTTTGGCAATTATTCATAGTCTGCGCGCAAAGTTGCGATATTACACCTGCATTACACCTATATACAAATCACGCATCAATCGTTGCGATGTTTTGCCAAAAAGTTCACTCTTTCAGCATACTCCTAACTAATTGAAAGTGAGATTTGAGAGTGTATGTCACCTGCATGTTCTGCATACTATACTCGCATTAGACATTCGGGCCACAGCAGACATGAGTTTGTTAACTGATGCGTGTATCCCATCATAGTAAATGTCGACTGTTTTCTGGATTAATTCTGGATATATTTGGATTTACCAGATAGAGGGACCGTGGATATACTGTGCTTAATAAATAAATAAACAAACGTGCAATAAAAGAATGGGCAACAAACTTGTAACCCTGTAGCTATTGCGAAAATCAGAGTGTATATTAGTAAGTGCGCAGGCAAGTTAACTAATGAAAAAACGTGTTCAATAGGCCAATATCAAAATCAGTGTTACGTCGCTAACTTTCTTCAATAAAGTGTTTTCCACGATATGTATATCATTAGATTCTTAAGTCTTTTGAGAATATTCTTCATTTGTATAATTCATTTTCAAAGAAGAGATTGATGACTTTTTGTGTTTTGATCATTCCGTGAGGATAAATGCTCTAAGAGACTTTGGGGAGTTTTACTTGGAAACTTGGGATTCGCAGGGAAAGATTGCAATACAATGACCTTAAAGAACTGTATTTACCGATAATTAAGATTAACAGTAATTTTAGTTGGGTGATGGGTAAACTCTGTCGTCGGTAACTCTTCTTCGTTATTTTGCCTTCTATTCAGAAGTGTGTTTGGATTTTTTTTGGTATAAGATTCGAGTCTCTTGTACTTTAGTGTCATTGCGGCACGGTTGAAGAGTAGTGTACACAACATAGTGGATGTAAACTACAAGTTGTTTTGCTCGCTTGCTTGCTTTCTGTCTTTCTTTCTTTCATTCATTCATTCATTCATTCATTCATTCATTCATTCATTCATTCATTCATTCATTCATTCATTCATTCTTTCTTTCTTTCTTTCTTTCTTTCTTTCTTTCTTTCTTTCTTTCTTTCTTTCTTTCTTTCTTTCTTTCTGGGGGGCTCTTTAGTTCTGTGCACCATCCCAAAGCCTTTGGCTGCTACCTAAGTTACTGATACTGTGATACTGAGGACTGAGTCATTAATACGCCACCCTTGTCTGTGTCAACAAATGACAATATTGCCGTCACTTCTGTACGGATCCCTTGCGCTTGTTGATTATATTGATAACGAGTGATGGAAGAAAGATTCACTGAGTGTACATCTTACTCCGGACATTGCGGTAAAACTGAGGAGGAATACTGGTGGATATAGACAGACAGGCAGGCAGACCTCTCTTGCGGGTGTCATGGTATTCCATGACCCCATTGAGAGTAATCAGTCTAAATCCTGTCACCAGTCAAGGTGATGTTGGCTCGATATAAATCCATTCCACTGATCAAGAGTGATTTTAAAGCAATATTTTAAAATTCGCTTTCAATTATCATTTCCGTCTGTATGAAACCCCAATGGTACAATATTGTCAACAGTATGTCGGTATTTATAGTCTTCCAAATTCCCCGACCTCAAAGGAAAGATTTCTTTTTAATTCAATACAGGAGGACACGTACTTTAATTATATTTGGTGGCATTGACTTACTGCCAGTAAATCATTTAATCTCAAGTACTAAATGACATTTATGAAAGCACTGCCTTTGAAAGACACTTATCGTATCAATGTGTTAAACATATGGCTGGAATGTTACCTGTTGAGGCAGAGTGCGCCAAGGGGATATTTAAAATATTCTAGCCCGCAAATTTGTACAGTTCATTTTCCACCTACCACTTGTAGGGCTCATTTTAATTGGAGTAAGAAAAAAAATCACTTTCTAAGTTTTTCTCATATCGAAAATCGTATTTTTCTCCACAGCGTTAACACAGTAAACGTTAGTTAATCTGTTTCTTTAGTACCAAACTTTGCACGGTGACCCCCTGTGTTTTATTTTTAATTTGGTATGAGAAAGGTTGAAAATTTTATTTTTTAAAGATTGAGCAAAATTTTACGTATTTGACTTACAAGGCGCATACTACCTACACTGATACAAATCGCTAACAGTTTTCACCGAGCTTCTGTCAAATCTAGAACCAAGTAAATTTAACGGACTGTGGATATTTCAATCAATTTAAGCCCTGTGTCATTGACTAGGGCACCTGCTCAATTACGGGGTGATCATCGTCCGAGTTCACACATCGATGGATTTCGTCGTTTAGGTCTAGTTGTCTTAATGGAAATCCGATACATTCGATTAGGTCGAACAGCCGGGATAATGTGTTGGAGCCGTTGACGCGATCAAACAGTTTATGTTTGTGCTTTACTATTCTTCACCGTCAGCTCGTAGCCACGTTACCAGGTTCAATTTGATATGAAAATGATCTTACGCGAAGAAAAAATTAAAAATTCCATCATCGATACAACTAAAATTAATTTTAACAAAATATTTACGTATGTGTGAAAGTTTATGTGGTAAAGCTCTCTGGGCGCCAATATTCACCGACCGAGCGTCAACGAGCCGACCATTAAATGATCTCCATCGAATGATTTTATTTTGGAAATCGTTTGAGGACAACCAACTCTTTCTACGAAGTTATGAGGCTTCTCGTCACAAGACTCTGTAATTGGTTTTTAAGCCTTTGCGATCTAATAACAAATTTATCAATATACGGATTTCAGTAATGACGTCATCAAAGCTGTGTGACGTCGTGGCTACCCACTGGTTTTTATCACTGTTCTAGGGAAAGAAAGTTCCTCGGGGATAATTCTTTTTTGAAAAAAACAGCATTTTGCAGTGTACATGTGATAACGGTGACCTTTTTTTGTAAATCGACGCGTCTTAAAAGTGTCTCTGAACACTGAGATCCAAAGTCGCTGAATCCTCTCCCGATTGGCGACGTCACGTACAACAGACTGATGCTCCCCAAGGGGAGGCGTATGATTACCTCTTTTGAATAAATCTTGATACCCCGGAGGGATATATTGTGTTATATCGCTGAGTGCCATCACCATTGCATAATCTGAAATAAATTGTGTTTCTTTGACAAACTGGAAGAAAGGAATACACAAAGAAAATATCGTTTTTTCAAAGATAAGTGGCGAAATTCGTCGCGTGAGCACAGAACAGTTACTCGGTATCACATTATGTTCACCAATTTGAACAATCGTAGTTAAGCTAATTTAAGAAAGCTAAAGTGTATAAACTCTAACGCAGTTTTGCACTTTTTTATTACTTCAACAGTTTACACGAAAAGTCCGAGAGAATATATATATATATATATATATATATATATATATATATATATGGGCCGCCGCAAGCGAAAAGGGCCCTTATGCTAGGTTACGTCATTTTCAGTAATTTGCATTTGAATAAGTGACGTTCACTGTGTGCTTTCACATGCAAATGTAGTCGCCCACACTGACGGGGAAAATTGAAATATCGTCTCCTATCTCGTGTTTTCGGGAACAAAAAGCATGAAATTTAGTACATCATGAGAAAACACAACATGCTTATGTCATTTGTTCTTAAAATTTGATTTTTTAGCCGAAAAAACTTGGCATT